>OX101784.1:20904193-21018269 GCA_944452715.1 Ophion slaviceki | reverse complement strand
GTATGATATGCCGTTTGTCATCGTGCGGACTTAGAGCAATTTTTGTCTCGTTGATGGTGTACCACTCATGCAACTTCGATCGTATGCATGATTGCAGGTCAGTCATTCGATCTGGTCATATAAGCATTTCGTATAATCCTCGAAGGTGATCGTTCTCGCCTCGATGTTACTTTTAACACGCTTCACTTTCTTCGTAACGTCTTTACCACTGACTCGGACTGCATACATTTTTGTTCTGAGCCCTACGAATTCCGTCATTATCCGACCATTATTTTCGTCTTTCATAAGTCCGGGAACTTTTTCGTTGGCAAGCGGTATATCATACCCATTGCTCCCCGGATACTCGCTCATATTGAAACGATGGATATTAGACTTCATGTCGTCATACACATCCTCACACTCACTGTTGTACATGAAACTATCCGTATCGGTGTATAAGGTTGTACATTTGTCTTTATACAGAGACATCATGTACTCAAAATCAAAGTCATATAATCATGCCTTCATTATATCGAGTATGGACATACCCACATACATTGGATTATCGAATTGCACCTCGAGCTTGCGTAATTCGACAGCAATATGGTTTTCTGAAAAAATACTCCGGCTATGAAAATTTGATTTGGAAATGATTGCCTCTACACCGTACCTGCCCACCCACCATGTTAAAAGCTTAACGCCTACATGGTTGCGTACATTTTCCATAGTTTTCCCAAACAACGCATTATTCATCAATTTATAGAGATTTTTTTCAAAGCCATTCTTTCCTCCGGTCCGGAACTGCGTATTGAGCTCGATATATGTTCGTAGTCAGGGTTATTGGGAGAATTGAAGTATTCTATGATTTTTAATGATTTTGAGAGCGTGGCGTACACACTGCTGTAGATTGCGATAATGAATAACATACCGTCCCTTATTATGCACAGTTGCAAGCAGTTTTTTGTGTTGCCGACCAGGTGGTTTACCATGTGTTGAACAAAATGGGAAGTCCGTATGTGCATCGTGTAGACATTCCGGATACTCTAAGTCAACCTCAAGCATGTAACCGGACAGTGAATCTATCGCGATCAATGATAAATTGAATGTCGACAAGTCATTGACCCATCGAAAATCACCATAGGCCGATGGTTGACGGATTTCCCATCCATACGAATTATTTACATCGATATACATCAAGTACGATGAGAACCATGATGGATCGAACAATGCCATGTATTTGTTATTGACTCACGCATACCTATTTGAGCACTGACTCAGACCGCCGCGTATACCCCGTTTAACAAATAATACCATGTCAATGTCGGTGAACAATTCGAAGTTAGCGGATATATGTTTCAACATTGCATACCATGTGAAACTGGGGAGAGTACAGTAATAAGCGGGGTCGAGCCTGTAACTCTTGATACAGCTATTGCGAAAGTTCTTAAAAACATCGGCCAGAAACAAAAACATCGGTCTTCATGTACAAGTCACTATATTCCCTTAAGGTTTGAATAGAAAACCGCTTCCATACATTCTCGCGTATTCGTTCTCACTCACAATGTCACCAGTCAAAGTACTGTAAAATATGTCTCGTAGCGGTATGTGATAGTTTCCCAGTCTGTTTGAACGATCGCTATACTCATTGAGGAAGACACCCTTTCGAGTTAATAGGATGAAATTATCGACAGGCAAATTGCGACCGTGACATTTTGAATGTCTCCACTGTAAAAAATGAGGCCAGTTATCCAGACTTGCATTGAGAAATTTGTATGAATCGATGGAGCGTAATTGAATCTTATGTGACTTATCTGCCGTTCGAACTGTTTTTGTGAAAGAAATGTATTCCTCCTTGTTTATGGGCACCAGGGTGGTTTTCCCTTCAAATGCTGTGGTTAGTTCCTTAATGATGAACTGCGCACCATAGCCGGATAAATTATGAAAAACTACGGGTATGAAAAAACTGCTTGTACTTCGAATTATAATTAAAGTGTGCGGGACCTCTATGACATCCGGTCAGATGGCAATGATCACGAACAGGTATGTCGTCTTCGGCAAATGGTTTCTCACATATATGGCAGTGAGTAGCGCTTCGAAATTTTGCCCACTCAACCAGTGTTAGAAGTACTATGGGAACATTATCCCATATAATATCGTTGATGCGCAAAGCTACATCTTTAAGGTTCTTAACAAATCATGGGATGCAACCGGCATCGCAATGGGAGAAGTATCCCGATAACGAATGGCCATACGAACAATGTAAATAGCACGCGATGTTAAACACTTCGTGCTGTTGCTGTATATTTTGATGACAACCTTTGCCCAAACGCACTCAAGATTAGCATAAATCACAAATGGAAGTCGCTCTTTTCGTTGAAAGTGTTCGAATGTTAGCCATTTGTCCGTTTCATCAGGTAATTGAATGGCACAATCGTTTGATTTTCCACAATCCATCTCGTGCGATCCCAATGCAGCCTCTGTGTAAAAGTAGTGCAAACACATGTAACAAAATGAAGGAAGAAATTATATTATCGAAGTACATAATTATTCATATGTATATTCTCAAGTAGGCTCCTTTTTACTCACCGATCGCTCATGTGTTTTTTGCCGGCTGTTTTGCTCCCCTGCGCGCTCACGAGCCATGATAAATGTTTTATCCATACAAACTGTCCCTCACTGTAGTCCGACGAATCCTCCACGTACAATAAATTGATGTGTTGGACAAGCTATTGGTCGCATATTCGAATCGGAATGATGCTTTTCTTTTCCGTTGCAAATACATTAATAGAAACGTTGTTTTGCGATTGAAATGTCTTTATTCGATTGAGAGTGATGGAAAAAATAATGCCTTGAAACTGCAGTACGATTGAGTAGTGTGGATATGAAGTTACTCTGTCCACATTCTTTTTCACTGGGTAAAGAGCAGCGACCACTGACCACGCGAAACATGGGTTATCCCTTGACTTTACATTCACCACCACTTTCTTCAGGATTGATTCCCGCGACAACGTAATTAAACAACCGACACACGTCGGATGGTATCTGTGATGTTCAAAGTTAAGTCACACGGGTATGTATACCGGTGCGGACAAAACACCCCGCTCGTCCATCTTGTTGATTTTGACGGGGAAAACCAAACCAGCTATCGTTTGTTGATGTAGGTGTTTTAAGATTGGTAGTGAGATGCGTCCCGATTCTCTCGTTGTCACGAATCCGTAAGCTGGTGTGACTGGTGCGGTGTGTTTGGTCGATTTGATATACTCCGATTTCCTGGTCTGATGTGGTTTGCGATACGTATTTTTCTTTATCGGCGGAAAAACGGTTTTAAGGGGTGAAACGAACCCTCGAAAATAGGGATGTTTTTCGTTTTCCAAACAATCGTGTCGCGGTATTGGTTATTACCGTATTGTCTCAAAATATGTTCAATATATGCAACTTTGGGTGTGGTATTGCATATATTTTCGAATAATTGTCTACAGTTTACAATATCTTTTGTGACAACAGGATGTTCCCGCTAAGAATTGTAAATTATCGACGATGTTATTAGAGGCGCTCCCCCAATGGCCGACGAGTCGTTGTCGTTGTCTTGTGTTATGCCGTAAGCGCCCGAAAATTTACACGCTCTCGTATTGAATCGGTCGCTCGTCTCTTTCGTCCGCTCTACAATACTCCAGTTTTAAAAGCGTCGTGTTAAACTATTGAAATCGTAAACATATTTCACGTAATACAGGCAATGGCCACCACTCTTCACACGTCCTAGGCCCTGGGTTGATGAACCATCGTCTTCCCTACTCCACACCACAACGAGCTCCATCTTACACACCTGTACAAACAATGAGTCATTTTCCATGTAGCCCTTTCCCCTCTCAATCCCGTCCTAGGCTCATCTACGCAACGGGGAAAAAACCTGTTGGCTGCGGGTGCACTGACCTCCCACCACTGCAGTCTTATTACCCCCACCATCATAAGCGGTTGCCTTATAAAACGGGCGGTTATCATGTGTCTCCCTAGTTTCAATTCGCGCTAGCTGCTTAGCGCTTCGCCTCTATAAACCTGGCAAGAGAAATGTACTTCCCTCACGATAATAAACCTTTTTGAAATGTATTCCACGTAATAATTTGCTACGCCACTCACCAACGCATGTACCAGGCCGTATGCTGATGAATAAAAACATTTATATGTCTTGTCGAAAATAATTTCTTTTTTGGTCAGCCATCACCCTAACCCATCCACGGTATGAGACCATCCCTACCATGCGCAGTGCACCGAAACCTATTTTACCCACCATATCTGTGAAATCGAATCGACTGACAAACAACGCTGCGATCACCGTCGGTATGGTAGTAACCTCACATACCTACCCCTCGGCTACCCCCCACACCCCTGCACATACCGCCTCTACCAACCGCTACTCCCACCACCTATTCCCCAAAACTGCGCCCCCACCACCAATTCCCCATACGGCCCTGTCGAGACGGTCTGGCTAGCGAGACATCACGTATACACCTCACCCAGGATGACGTCATCAGGCGTCTCTCAATAACCCTCCTTTACTACTACTGATTTAAGTAACTTACCCTTAATCAGCTCCGAGCATCGCTCCAATAAATCGTTTGATGTGAAATCCTCATAAATGAGCCCGATGACCCCCAAAACTGCATCGCTCAGCGGTGATTTATCATGTGTGAAGTTACCCAATGTTCCTGCAGCTTCTGCTCTACGCCATGTGCACCAGCTCTCGGGGCCTTCAGGGCAGCCTTCATGATGTGGATCACTATCCGTCGATCGTTTATGGTCAAATGTGGCCCATATAGCTTTCTTCATCTCTGGTGCTGGACCTGCATTTCTGCGTATTGCCAAGCCGTAATACGTAGTAAGTTCATTGATGACTTTATCTGTCAATTTTCCAAATCCTTTCCCACCGATGCCCTTATTCTTTTTCTTCGCATTACGTAATCTCGTCTCCATACGTTTTTGTACATGGTCTAGGCATTATTTTTTTCAACAATAAAGTCTTTACCATATAATTTGCAAGAGCTTTGTAGGTTTTTACTATCCCCATCTCCTATATATCTTCTATATTTGAATTTGAATTTTTCGATTGCTCGTACGAACATTTCCTTCACCGCATCCACGTTCATTTTATCAGCAGAACCGCTATGATTTATTGTGCATACATCATCGTGATTACTCTCCCAAGTTTCATATTCCACTGGGTCAGACTTGCTTTTCCATACATTGCACGATTGGCAAAAACTTGATTTCACTACTGTGTCAATGACTTTATTGAAGTATATTCCAATGAGCGTAGTGATGCCAAACGGCGAAGAGAAGCCTCTTTTATCTACGTTCCATCCCCGGACACAGTCAATTCCGACGGAGGATTACCTCGCTTAGCGTTTTCTTCCTTCTCTTACTCGGTTGCTTTTTTAGATACGATGTCATAGACTCCTTGACTCGCGTTACAGCTGTTTTCCACGCTTTCGTAATATGTATATCGTCTAAGTCCTTGACAAATATCCATTGTGCCACAAAATAGAGCGATTCCTTTCACACAAATGCCTCAGAGTCGCATGGCAAAAACTATTCGACGGGTCATTTCAAAAGCCTTATCAATCAGAGGACATGAGTTTATATCATTTTCACTACAATTGCACTTCAGTGCTATTTCGAAGCCCAAACCACGAGGACTTGCTTCACTAAAAGTTATATCTTCTTTACACGTCTTACACATGCCAAGTGCACTGATAGTTGAGAAGACAGAAAAAAAAGAGAATACTTTAACCGTGTTCTCTGTTTATACAAAAGTCGTCGTCGCCAGTATCTTTCAATTTATTCGCTGCCGTACTGGTATCTTCAGTATCAGCTTCGAAATTGTATCATTTCCTTGAAATTTTCTTTTTTTTGTATCGGCTTACGTGCACGACCACGTCGCTTGCCTTATCGATCCATTTTTAAAATACGCACGTCTACGTCTTCAGAGCTCAAAATTATACTCACTATTTGTAATGGTACCTTGGGTGTTCGACTGCAAGGGGGGCAAGGGATAGGGAAATTCCCCAAGCCAGTGTACAATGGACACAACGGTCGAGGAAATAACTACCTGTTGCACCCCAAAGCACCGCAGCCTTGTAAGGGTAAGGCCACAGTAGAATTTGCAAAACATCGATTTTTTTCTCGTTAAAACGGTGGTTTATCATCATAAGAATAAGTTACTATTCGATTTATAGCAAGACATTTTTTTTCACCGACTTTGAGCGCATAACGTAAGCCCACCTCTGACACGGCCATAGAGTACCTAAAATTTTAAAGGCGGTTTTCTCTAAACAGCTTTTTTCTCATTGGCGTGACAAATAACTTCAACAATTTTCACTCGTTTTACTTCAAATTTAAAAGTTATGCTCCTAATTGAATTTCGCAGAGAAGTACGTACGGAATTTCTGATTAATCGAAAACTTTCTATTTTATGAGCAGTTTTATACGAAATTTTTCACTGAAAATTCATTCAAATACCTACAACTTTTTAATAAAACAATATTTTTTAAATTCCGTACGTACTTCTCTAGGTATTCTAATGTAGATTGACGAGAATTTTTGTTTTTATTCTAGGTAAAAAATTGTGGATGCTGAATGTCACGCCACGGAGCGCCTAAAAAAAAACAAAAGAAAACATTAGTAGTCAGCGATTTTGTACATCGAAAAAAATATATATATATTTTCTAACAGCTTGACATTCATACTAGATAGATGTGTAATTACTTTTATGGGCGAATCACTTTTTCATACGAAAAAAAATAGTTAAATTTGCACATGATTTTATACCCGTTACTGTGGCCTAACCCCTTAAGCCTCTGTAACTATGGGAGTTCTACGAATTTCGGTAAAACTATAGAATCACGGCTCCAGCCCAAAATCGGTCCAAATTTTTTTTTGCTATTGTTATGAATAAAAAATTATGTTACATGTTGAATTAAGGTGGGGGAAGTCGTAATATGAAAAAAAAGTTAGAAAGTGTCATTACGGTGGAGGGCAAAAAAGAAATACGTAACATGATTTTTGGTTTTCAAAGTTTTTCTTTTAATGTAGCCATCTAATCAACAATCAAATTGTATATACCAGTTCTGTCAGCGTTCATTCTGTTTACCTTACCTTGTTTATGTGTCATCAATTCAATTTGCTTCGTGCGAGTATACGTATATGTACGCGCGCGTGTCTGTGCGCATGTGCGTATGTGTGCGTGTGTGTGCGTGTGTGAGCGTACATGCATGCGTGTGTATTTGCGCGCATGCATGCATGCGTGTGTGTTGTGCGTCTGTGCGTATGTATGTCTGTCTATAATGCGCTATTTTGTCCCTCGTTTCCGTAAACTTCAAAATCCCATAATTTATGGAATTAATAAAAAATGTCAGCCTCCCCCAGCTGAATATCAATACTGATTACATTATAAAGGTATTCATGGCAAAAAAAAAATTGGCATTGAAATTGGTCTGCAGCCGTGATTCTATAGTTTTGCCCGAATTTCAAATTAATATTTTCAAGACACATTCTCAGAACTCCATACTATGAGGAAATGCATAAAATTGAAATTTTGAAGTTTCTAGATGTTAATACCCCCTTAAGCCGATTGAGTTGAAACTTGGTAGAAATATTGATAATATTGCTACCTTCCACTTGACGACAATTGTTTTAGAAAAAATCGAGAAAAAACTACCTTTTTAATACACATTTTACAGAATTGTTGCGTGTAATGTTGATATTTTTTGTAAATACATGTCATTCTCTCAAGGTAGGAGTCTCGCTACGTGGTAGTCAAATGACGGTTTATCAATCGTTGAAACAAAACAGAATGTAAGAAAAGTTTTCTGTATCCCAAAAATCTTTAAGCGATGACAACTTCACGCATAAAAACTCCACCTGAATTTCACGGTAAAAATTACCGTGATAAATTTCAATGTGGTGACAACTGAGAAAACCATAATAATTCGTATGCGACAAGTTTTTTTTAACTCACGTTACAGAAAATGTCAAATACGTGGCTAAAATTTTACTATACAAGAAGGGTCAAAATTGGAGACGGTCAAATTGAGCATGTTTATTCGAAAATTTTCCTACTGTCGGTTAAAAATTACCAACCGCACTGTACGGTATTTTTACGGTACTGCACAATGAAATTTACGTGCGTGAACCAGTGCAGCTAGATAGCGCGCAAAAGTTACCCCCTCTCTAGTCCCTTGCGCGCCCATCACACAATCATAGTAGCGCGTGTCCGTGAGCGAGCGACGCTCGGACGTCTTTGGAAAGAGCCGAGCGCCATCGAAGTTTCCCGACCGCGCCTTCGGCAGCTACACCAATCCATGGACGCTGAGCACGTTTATGTGCGGCCAAGCCGAAACGAAGGCTTCGAGGGAAAAAGCAATCTGACAATTTTTTTGTCAGATAGATTTTTGTAATTTTTCGTACTCATGGTACGTGAAGTTCAGAGCTCGAATATTAATATCCCAAAGCAGTTCGACGCCATATTCAGAAATTTTCGAGAAAATTGACTTTGAAGTTTTCGAGCGCACTCTTATCCCACAAAGATGCAACGATATTCGAACCGGGCTCGTGGCGTACCCGGTAGCGCTCGAGTCTAGTAATCGCGGGGTCGCTGGTTCGAGTCTCACTTCGAAATTTTTTTTTTTTTTTTTTTTTTTCATTTTTTTTTAATTCGCATACCTCCGTCATTTAAATATCCCGATAAATTTTTGTTGTATATAATCACATATTATTATATATAATTAATATAATATATCTATATATGTTTATATATGGACAAAATCCATATATAGTTATTTATGTACAAAATTCATTATAGTTATACATAATTATATATTTTCTCATATATGATCATATATTATTTATATATAACAATAGGTGATTATTTATAAAAAAATAAATAAATAATCCCGGGATAAAAATCATAAAATCTATGCTAATTCACATATATGTAATTATAATTGTCAATGATAAATGCAAGTCTTATTTTTTATTATCTCTTGCTTGAAATTGCGAATAGGCGACGTGAAAATATCCAGTAATAATATTTACATAAACTCCCTTGTAGATTAATAGGAATATAAATAGAAGAATAAATATTGGAATATGTGAATATAACGCTTGCTTTGGCAACCGTCGATATTGTGAATAACAGTTCTGCGTACATCGTTTGCCTTTGTCCTGATCAACTACCTGCGAAGCGGGCACAGCTGCTTGTGCACAAAAGATTTCTGGGAATTCCAGAACGGGTGGAAGGGATACGGCGTCTTCCGCAAGGAATGCCTGTTTGAAGTAGCATTCGACCGTTGGTTTTCGGAGCAGCAAGTACTGTTTTTCGGCGTGGTGCACGATTTTGTAGAATATGCGATAAAAAAAGATCAAAATGTCGGGCGTGGGAGACGACGAGGTGCCTGGGCCTTCGACGGCACAAGATGCTATTGAATATTCTTTGTGCAATGAAGTTTCAAAATTACAATTGAAGGATGCCCTCGTACATTACGAGCAAATTCTCACACAAAATAATCTTGTGGCACCAACACCATCGGAGGTAATTACTGAAGAGGGAATGTTAGTAGCAGAAGACTTGTTCCATTATACAGTACAAACTTTACACGAAAAAAAGTTTGTAACGGATGAAGAACTAATTATGCTTGATGAATTGGACGAAGAATACGCTTTTGACGAACCTGCATCTGACAACGAAGATTCTTCTGAAAATTATGAGCCAGAGGAGAAAAGGGCGAAATCGTACACGGACAATATTCCGCTGGATTATAAAAGGAAAGTTATCAATATAGTTCGAGCACATCCGACATGGAGCCTAAAAGTTCTGCAAAAAAACGAGTGCAGCCGCTTAAAGCGCATGGAGGAATTGCGAAAATGGGAAAAACATGTAAAAAGTGGAGGAACCATGACAGACAAATACGCGACCATCGATTCGTGGACTTACGATCGCTTTGAGGAAGCGCGACAGAACAACCAACAAGTTACAACCCGGAACTTGCAGCAGTGGGCTTTATCGGCTGCGAGTCAATTTGAAAATTTTGATTTCAAAGCTTCCGATAGGTGGGTTGTGAAATTTAAACGGAGACATCGAATTCGCCAAAGAAAAATCACGAAGTTTGTAACGGAAAGAGAAACCGCAACGCGGGATGAAATCCTGGCTGCTGCAGAAGATTTTCGTATCCAGGCTCGTGATGTCATACCAAACTTTGGTCCCGATTTCGTCATTAATACAGACCAAACAGGTATTCAAAATTTGTTCTCATTTTCCATAATGAATTAATGTAGACTTTCGTATATAGTATTTTCAATTTATTCCTTTTCTATTTTTTTCAGGATGCCAATACCAGTCGACGTTCGACAGAACTCTGGCGACCAAAGGATCAAAAGTAGTGCTGGTAAAGCGGCAGAATATGAATAAAGTCACCCATTCCTATACTGCGCAGTACGCTGTCACCCTATCAGGAAAATTGTTGCCCCTGCTGTTCGTATGCCTACAAGAAACAACAGGTTCATTTGGTCCCAGAGTTCAAAAATCGGTCGACGAGTAACTAAAAAAATACGGAAACGTCGTAGTCACGTCATCGAAATCGGGAAAATTGACTACAAAGTTATACAAAGATTTTTTAATCAACGTTTTGAAACCCTACGTAAAAAAAGAAAAGTTTTTCTTAATTATCGATTCCTGGGGAGGCCAAACCGATAACGTGATGTACAATGAGGTGTTTCGAAATGACAGGCGTCTGCCTACTTGCACGGTGCAGGTAATTCCACCAAAATGCACTCCATTAGTGCAACCTTGTGACGTGTATTTTTACCGCCAAGTAAACAATTTCATAAAGCGTCTGCAGAACTGCGCCTATCTGATTGAACAAGGACGTGAAATTAACGATAGAGAAGATTGCATAAAAATTCATTCTATTGTTCATCATCAGTTGTCTTCTCCGGTCTTCAATAACATGATCAGATATGCGTGGTTTGCTTCGAAACTTTGCGATCAAAGAGAAATCTTCATGAACGTGAATGAAGTTTGTTTTCCAATCGATGTATTGAAAAAAAATTGCGAATGTAACAATGCAGCGTTTGTACGGTGTGCGAGATGCACCCACCTATCGGAAGCTTTGAAATCAAAATTTTCAAATTGACTCGCAGCCGATAAAGCCCACTGCTGCAAGTTCCGGGTTGTAACTTGTTGGTTGTTCTGTCGCGCTTCCTCAAAGCGATCGTAAGTCCACGAATCGATGGTCGCGTATTTGTCTGTCATGGTTCCTCCACTTTGTACATGTTTTTCCCATTTTCGCAATTCCTCCATGCGCTTTAAGCGGCTGCACTCGTTTTTTTTGCAGAACTTTTAGGCTCCATGTCGGATGTGCTCGAACTATATTGATAACTTTCCTTTTATAATCCAGCGGAATTCCGAACTTCACGAAGTAATCATCGGCCAGCACTTTCCACGTGGCATCCGTGGTAGCCTTGCGTAGCCCATATAACCGGGTGACTTTGGAGAACACGTCTATCACTGCCAGGATATAGCTCAGCCCATATCGTCCTTTGGGGAGAGGGCCATAGTAGTCCAGGGACACTAGCTCTCGAGGTTTGGACGGCAAGATGTTTTGCTGGTGTGCAAAGCTTCCCACGGTGTAAGTTTTGTTTCTTTGGCAACTGTCACAGCTGGCAAGGGTTCGCCGAATTACCCGGTGGAATCGTGGGAAGTAGAAGTCCTCTCTTAACATTAGGTAGCACTTCTTTGCACCGGCGTGGGCGTAGGTGGTGTGGCAATTTAGTATGAGCTCCCTTATTCCCGCGGCGGGTACCCAGACCCTTTCAGTTCCCTTCGTTATTCTGAAGAGGAGACCATCCCGAAGGAGAAGTTTGGGTTCATCGGGTTTCCGCTCAGCCTGTTTAATAAGCCTGGCATACAGGGGGTCGTCCTTTTGCTGTTCTTTGAGCCGGGAGATCACTGCGTTCAGGGCTTCCACCTGGTCTTCCTCCAGAGTGGCGATACGTATGTGTTCCGTTGCACGTTCCTTATCGGGACGGCTCAGGAGGTCCGCGACGAGATTTTTCTTCCCCTCACAGTACTCTAGTGTGGGATCGTAATCTTGGATAGCAAGGATCTATCGAGTCAACCGAGCGTGGGACAGCCGGCATTCCTTAAGGAAGGTCAGGGCTACATGGTCCGTCACGACAATCACTCGAGCTCCCAGAAGGTAGGTGCGGAATTTGGTGAGTGCCCACATGATGGCAAGCAGCTCTCGTTCGGTTACGGTGTAACGGATTTCCGCTCCTTTAAGGGTACGGCTCGCGAAGTGGAGGACCATCGACTCTCCACTGTCCGACTTTTGAAGCAGAACAGCCCCAAGCGCGAGGTCACTGGCATCCGTTTGTAGGTAGAATGGACGGTCTTTCAGGGGATACGCCAGGATGACACTTGCACAGAATTTAGCCTTGATGTTTGCTAACGCCTTCTCTTCGTTTGTACCCCATTCCCACTTTTCGCCTTTCCTAAGCAGGTGTAGGAGGGGAACCGTCGCTTCGCTGTGCAAATTCTGTGCAGGCGTCATCCTGGCGTATCCCCTGAAAGACCGTCCATTCTACCTACAAACGGATGCCAGTGACCTCGCGCTTGGGGCTGTTCTGTTTCAAAAGTCGGACAGTGGAGAGTCGATGGTCCTCCACTTCGCGAGCCGTACCCTTAAAGGAGCGGAAATCCGTTACACCGTAACCGAACGAGAGCTGCTTGCCATCGTGTGGGCACTCACCAAATTCCGCACCTACCTTCTGGGAGCTCGAGTGATTGTCCTGACGGACCATGTAGCCCTGACCTTCCTTAAGGAATGCCGGCTGTCCCACGCTCGGTTGACTCGATGGATCCTTGCTATCCGAGATTACGATCCCACACTAGAGTACTGTGAGGGGAAGAAAAATCTCGTCGCGGACCTCCTGAGCCGTCCCGATAAGGAACGTGCAACGGAACACATACGTATCGCCACTCTGGAGGAAGACCAGGTGGAAGCCCTGAACGCAGTGATCTCCCGGCTTAAAGAACAGCAAAAGGACGACCCCCTGTATGCCAGGCTTATTAAACAGGCTGAGCGGAAACCCGATGAACCCAAACTTCTCCTTCGAGATGGTCTCCTCTTCAGAATAACGAAGGGAACTGAAAGGGTCTTGGTACCCGCCGCGGGAATAAGGGAGCTCATACTAAATTGCCACACCACCTACGCCCACGCCGGTGCAAAGAAGTGCTACCTAATGTTAAGAGAGGACTTCTACTTCCCACGATTCCACCGGGTAATTCGGCGAACCCTTGCCAGCTGTGACAGTTGCCAAAGAAACAAAACTTACACCGTGGGAAGCTTTGCACACCAGCAAAACATCTTGCCGTCCAAACCTCGAGAGCTAGTGTCCCTGGACTACTATGGCCCTCTCCCCAAAGGACGATATGGGCTGAGCTATATCCTGGCAGTGATAGACGTGTTCTCCAAAGTCACCCGGTTATATGGGCTACGCAAGGCTACCACGGATGCCATGTGGAAAGTGCTGGCCGATGATTACTTCGTGAAGTTCGGAAAACCGGAGGCTATACTCAGTGATCAAGGAACACAATTCACAGCAAAGAAGTGGGAAAAATACCTGCAGGAAAATGGGATAAGAAAGATCTGGACTTCGATCCGTCACCCGCAAGCTAACCCCGTCGAAAGGACGAATCGAGAACTCTCCCGGTTCTTCCGCACTCTGATCCGAGGCAAACATAGTGAATGGGTCAAATGGCTACCCGTGGTTGAAGAATGCATTAACATGACCCATCACGAGACCACAGGCTTCACACCCTGGGAGTTGCACTTCGGGAGAGAGGTAAATCGTCCCTGGCAGAAAATGCTAGGCAAACATCCAAAAATTCCAAAATCGCCAGAAAGTCTGATACTGGCCGCTTCTGAACGGATGCGAAGAGCACGAGGCAAGCGAGCGGAGAAGCAGAATCAACAGCACCGGACCCGAGAATTTCGCGAGGGTGATGAGGTGCTTGCACGAGCCCTCAACGTATCACGGCCATCGGTGTGCCTGATCGCCAAGTTCCTGCCAGTGTACAAAGGACCATATGTCATCTCCCGAAAGGTCCACAAATCGTCGTACATCCTCAAGCACATAGGCACCGACCGGGAGCGAGGACAATTTCATCATAGTGATCTGCGCCCTTATCAGCGGCGCACGGATAACCCCTTCTACTAGTACTTCGGGACAGAAGAGGATATAAGAGCCAGCAACGCCGAGCCAATTCCAGTCTTAGACAAACCATAGACAAGGCAACGCAAACTCGCAGTGATCGGGAGGGGTTCGAAATCTCGCCGCGACCCTACTTACCCGCCGAAAAGGGAAAGCGGAACGCGCACCGTCCACTCACGGGGAAGAGCCGACAAAGCCAAACCGAGCCTTGGTTCTTCCAGCATCTGGAGGAGGACGAGGCGCGACAGCGAGAGGTGTTGGGGATCGCGGAAGGCATGCCTAGCCGGTTCGAGCCCGGGACCACGAAGATAAAACGGAAGTACGTGGTCCCCACACCTCCAGCGGCCCCGCCAACTCCGGAGTGGAGGGCACCGGCTCGGGAGGGACCTCGTGCAGTGCGCACCCCGGAGGGGATGCGAATCCTATGGGGACGGCGACCTGCCACCTCAAGGCCCGAAAACAAACGCCCGGCCGACGACCCCGCCATCGAGGAGGCGTGCACTCGCAAGAGTGCACGGGGTCGCCCGGCCACCGGGAGAAGGCATTGAGGTCGTCGTGCCCTAAGGAGGGCGACGTCGACCTGGAGGGGCGATGTGACGGTTCAGTTTCACTGGTAAGCCACCATCACGCCGAATATGATAGAATATACCCGTTTACCGGACTCTAGCATATTCTGGCCGGTGTTCAGAGCGACCGACCATGCCGCCGGCCGGGGTGGTCACTCGCGCCAAGATTCGGGGCAGGCACGCGACACCTCGCAATGGGCTCCGCCCAGCGCGAGGAGCCAGGCCACCGCGGATTCACGGGAGGCCCGCCTATACTCGCACATATCCCGGCACCTGTGGCCCTGCCACTCCCATCCATCTAAGAGCACGACCCAAATTCTTCGTAACACCTCTTCACGCCGAATGCGTGCCTGATATCCTCGAGAGATACTGGCGGATATAGTCTATCCCTCGAAAGAACTATAGGAGGGAAATGTCCTCAAAATCACAAACGCTGCCACCCCACCATCGCAGTGTTCCTCGGCGGCACAATTTCCCACCTAGCCCTCCGGATCCGCAACAGAAATGGAATTTCTCCTGACGGGCCTGGGGCTATTTAAGGGCGTGCACGAGGCCGGAGCGGCACTCTGTCGCAAATTCATTATATTACGTGGAGTCATCAGTATCCGAAACCTCGGATCACCGGATGGAGGCCATGCTGCCGTCGCCCTGGTCCCATCCTCGAACAACCTCAGCTTCGGGATAGATACTCTATTTCCTTGGGAAGCCCCAACATTGCGCTGGAAGTCCTACCTTGGGAATAGAGTCGTCGTGGTGATTGCCAGCTAGGGAAAGTTAGACAAGATCCGATCGATAGTCTTTAGGACGATCGATCGCCACGCAGCCCATCCCGCGCAACAACTCGGAGTGTGCAGTCCGTGAAGCGCCGATCGCGCTTCGCTGCACTGAGGAATTTCGACAACCAGCTTCACTGGTTTTTCGTCCTCCTCGCTTGGCACCGAGGAGGTCAGCCGTCCCTTCCGGACGGCCCCTCTATGCACACTCGGAGCGAACAGTTCGTCTCCGAGCATGTGCATTATTATAACGCTAGATCGTCTAGCGCGTGAGCGACACGGGGTGGCACCCGCAAGCTTAAGTTGCATTTGGCAACGTGCCAACCGGAATTATCGCCCACCAACCTCGATTACTGTCAATATAACGGGAATCTCCTTCTGATTGCAGAAGCGATCCCGATACCGGCGTTACGTGCGTAAGACGACGCTCGCGGGCTGTGCGAGTGCGAGCGAGAGAGAGAGAGAGAGTGAGTGAGAGAGTCCGTGCTACGAAAGACCGTGCGAACGGAGACCACGCACACACTCCTGTCCTTGGCGATCCACAACAACAGCGCTTCTCGCTAACCACTCCCGACCCGTGTAAAACGTCGCCACACCAAACTAACAACCTCAACTCTCAATTAACACACTAATGTTCTTGATTGTTCAATACCCGATTCAATTATCAATAATCCGATATTCCAGAATGCCAATGATGACGGATTATAATAGGCGTGTCTGAGACCCTCACAACCACTGAGGCATCTCCCAAAAGCACCTAAAATCCATCACATCATTCCTGGCTTAGAAGCTGTACATCGTCCCTCAGGAGGCTACGGGAACCCCTTTTCTATCTTGTGGCAAATAAATCGCCGCATACCCTCGTTTTCTGGGATATTCGTAGGAACGAATCCCCGAGAACGAAAAGTAGGCTTTCGCGAAAACGCGAAACGTCTCATTGCTGGATGTATGCCAGGCTTATTAAACAGGCTGAGCAGAAACCCGATGAACCCAAACTTCTCCTTCGGGATGGTCTCCTCTTCAGAATAACGAAGGGAACTGAAAGGGTCTGGGTACCCGCCGCGGGAATAAGGGAGCTCATACTAAATTGCCACACCACCTACGCCCACGCCGGTGCAAAGAAGTGCTACCTAATGTTAAGAGAGGACTTCTACTTCCCACGATTCCACCGGGTAATTCGGCGAACCCTTGCCAGCTGTGACAGTTGCCAAAGAAACAAAACACACCGTGGGAAGCTTTGCACACCAGCAAAACATCTTGCCGTCCAAACCCCGAGAGCTAGTGTACCTGGAACTTGCAGCAGTGGGCTTTATCGGCTGCGAGTCAATTTGGAAATTTTGATTTCAAAGCTTCCGATAGGTGGGTTGTGAAATTTAAACGGAGACATCGAATTCGCCAAAGAAAAATCACGAAGTTTGTAACGGAAAGAGAAACCGCAACGCGGGATGAAATCCTGGCTGCTGCAGAAGATTTTCGTATCCAGGCTCGTGATGTCATACCAAACTTTGGTCCCGATTTCGTCATTAATACAGACCAAACAGGTATTCAAAATTTGTTCTCATTTTCCATAATAAATTAATGTAGACTTTCGTATATAGTATTTTCAATTTATTCCTTTTCTATTTTTTTCAGGATGCCAATACCAGTCGACGTTCGACAGAACTCTGGCGACCAAAGGATCAAAAGTAGTGCTGGTAAAGCGGCAGAATATAAATAAAGTCACCCATTCCTATACTGCGCAGTACTCTGTCACCCTATCAGGAAAATTGTTGCCCCTGCTGTTCGTATGCCTACAAGAAACAACAGGTTCATTTGGTCCCAGAGTTCAAAAATCGGTCGACGAGTAACTAAAAAAATACGGAAACATCGTAGTCACGTCATCGAAATCGGGAAAATTGACTACAAAGTTATACAAAGATTTTTTAATCAACGTTTTGAAACCCTACGTAAAAAAAGAAAAGTTTTTCTTAATTATCGATTCCTGGGGAGGCCAAACCGATAACGTGATGTACAATGAGGTGTTTCGAAATGACAGGCGTCTGCCTACTTGCACGGTGCAGGTAATTCCACCAAAATGCACTCCATTAGTGCAACCTTGTGACGTGTATTTTTACCGCCAAGTAAACAATTTCATAAAGCGTCTGCAGAACTGCGCCTATCTGATTGAACAAGGACGTGAAATTAACGATAGAGAAGATTGCATAAAAATTCATTCTATTGTTCATCATCAGTTGTCTTCTCCGGTCTTCAATAACATGATCAGATATGCGTGGTTTGCTTCGAAACTTTGCGATCAAAGAGAAATCTTCATGAACGTGAATAAAGTTTGTTTTCCGATCGATGTATTGAAAAAAAATTGCGAATGTAACAATGCAGCGTTTGTACGGTGTGCGAGATGCCGTGAAAATTACTGTTTTCCTTGTTTTTACGATGGTTATCACTCTGGCTCGTGTAACATTACACCCGATGTATAAAACAAATGAATACAGACCGAATAATAAAGTATTCAATTCCTTACCCGACGTTTTTCAT
The DNA here is from genome assembly GCA_944452715.1 of Ophion slaviceki. Lineage (NCBI taxonomy): Eukaryota > Metazoa > Arthropoda > Insecta > Hymenoptera > Ichneumonidae > Ophion > Ophion slaviceki. The sequence goes on along the minus strand of OX101784.1, from coordinate 21,000,154 downwards.
TTTCATCCTAAAAATGTTGTTGGTTATAAATATTGATACTTGAAAATGTATGTTTATAATCAAGAGATAATTAAAAATATGACTTGCGTTTTTTCATTTAAAAAAATGAAAAAAAAAAAAAAAAAAAAAAAAAAAAATTCGAAGTGAGACTCGAACCAGCGACCCCGCGATTACTAGACTCGAGCGCTACCGGGTACGCCACGAGCCCGGTTCGAATATCGTTGCATCTTTGTGGGATAAGAGTGCGCTCGAAAACTTCAAAGTCAATTTTCTCGAAAATTTCTGAATATGGCGTCGAACTGCTTTGGGATATTAATATTCGAGCTCTGAACTTCGCGTACCATGAGTACGAAAAATTACAAAAATCCGACTGCCGTACTGTCCCCTTGTAAGTGCCGGTCCACGCCGGCCGGCTTCCTCGTCTCGCCCAATCCCGTAGTAGACAACGGACCTCCTATCGATTTTTCGTCTCGATCGTCGTGGCTCGCCCTTTCGGTCGATCTTCTCGATGAATCTTTTCCCTCCCGAGTCGCGGAGCGCCCCAGTCGGTACGGCGCTCGCCAGCCATGCCGCGCGAGAGCTGCAGTCTCTCCTGACGCGCGGTAGGCCGGAGACTCGGGAGATGGCAGCGGGATGCCCTCGGGCGGCCAGTCCACTGTCCGCGTCGTCGGGAGATGGCGTAGCTAGTTCTCGAAGTCGACGGCCGGGCCGACGTGGCCCCAGTCGACAGTCCGCGTGGTCGCGTCGCGATCGTGATAAGGGGGTGCGGGAAGGACGGGGGGGATAGTGTCGCAGCTTCTATATAAAAAAATCCTTAAAAAATACCTTAAAATTAACAATGAAATTTTTCCGAATAAAGGTGCGTGGCGGAGACTAAGCCCGAGCGTGGTCACGCGGGCTTTTTCTCTATTTCCCTTTTGATGCAACGTCACAATATATATATATATATATATATATATATGTGTGTGTGTGTGTGTGTGTGTGTGTGTGTGTGTGTGTGTGTGTGTGTGTGTGCGTGCGTGCGTGCGTGCGTGCGTGCGTGCGTGCGTGCGTGCGTGCGTGCGTGCGTGCGTGCGTGCGTGCGTGCGTGCGTGCGTGCGTGCGTGCGTGCGTGCGTGCGTGCGTGCGTGCGTGCGTGCGTGCGTGCGTGCGTGCGTGCGTGCGTGCGTGCGTGCGTGCGTGCGTGCGTGCGTGCGTGCGTGCGTGCGTGCGTGCGTGCGTGCGTGCGTGCGTGCGTGCGTGCGTGCGTGCGTGCGTGCGTGCGTGCGTGCGTGCGTGCGTGCGTGCGTGCGTGCGTGCGTGCGTGCGTGCGTGCGTGCGTGCGTGCGTGCGTGCGTGCGTGCGTGCGTGCGTGCGTGCGTGCGTGCGTGCGTGCGTGCGTGCGTGCGTGCGTGCGTGCGTGCGTGCGTGCGTGCGTGCGTGCGTGCGTGCGTGCGTGCGTGCGTGCGTGCGTGCGTGCGTGCGTGCGTGCGTGCGTGCGTGCGTGCGTGCGTGCGTGCGTGCGTGCGTGCGTGCGTGCGTGCGTGCGTGCGTGCGTGCGTGCGTGCGTGCGTGCGTGCGTGCGTGCGTGCGTGCGTGCGTGCGTGCGTGCGTGCGTGTGTGTGTGTGTGTGTGTGTGCGTATGCCAATTATATCCAAATACTTCGCGGCGTTCGGTCTTCTGCTATTTAATAAAGTTTTTATCGAGATTATCTTAAAAGTTCTCTTCGAACAATTCGGTAAACCTATATTTTTATAATCGTGTTGGAATCTTGAAGTTCTAATTTACAAGTACCAACTTAAATATCAATGCTATCAAGTCGATAAGGGGATGAATTCGGTAATTACAATGGTGACGGAACGGGTTGTCTATAAAACGACGGGTTAATTGTTCCATTTTCAACCCAACATTACTTGTTAGAATCTTCGGTTAGGTATCAAATATTTTCACGAAATAAAAGTTTATCACATAAACTCATATATATTTTCAATTCAAGATTTTATCTAATAACGACTGTAGCGAGACATCTACCTTAAACTTACACTTTCTTTATTTTAATTACCGTCACATAGAAACTATACATGTTCTAACTGAAAAAATGTTTTAATTTTTTTGCAAATCAATAGCTACGGGAAGTTAGACTGCACGCCGATTCGCAACTCCTGCGGCAAACTTGCTGTAACACTCTACGACAGCTCCGCCAATTTGATGATAAATGAAATTTAAAAAATCGTTTTCGATACTTAAGTATACTATTAAAGTATATCTAACGTTTAATAAATGTAGAATCATTATTTCTTAGTTTAAAAATTGCTTAGTTTATGTAATTAGTATATAATAAAAGGACAGTTGAAGAAAATTCTGTCAAATTTTCATTTTTAATTGTGCAGAAATCAGCCTGTCGAGCTGTAGTGGTAATAAGTTGCCCAAATGGCATCCCTCATCTTCTCCACAGAATCATGATTTCGTCGAATGGCCAGACCATAATATACCGTTAATTTGTCTATCATTTTACCTGTAAGGTTACCTTTGCCAGAAAGAGTTTTTCTATTTACTTTTTTTCCGGCCGCAGTCTTTGTTTCTACTACACTATTTTTCACTAGATCTCGCAAACGGATACCCATTCGCTTTTGAACGTATCCTACACATTATTTTTTGTTAATAAAAAAATTGTCACCACAAGGTTTAGAATTTCAGACACCGGTGCTTCACTCCATCGTCTTTTGAACGTTCAAACATCATTTTAGTTGCATCGACTTCCATGTTCCCAGACGGTTCAATATGATTAGCGTGGCATTTTTCTTCATTTACATTTACATTTTTCTTCATTTACATTACTTTACCGAAGTTTTGCAATCGTGACATTGAGCGCCTTTCACACAGATATCTATGACTTTTCCGATATAATACCCGACCAAAGAAGCCACGCCATATAAAGAAGAAAACCCTCGTTTCATCCAGGTACCGTCACCTGATACGGTCAAATCTGATGTATCTTCTATATTATTTGCTTCACACGTTGCTTTTTTCTCTTCTTCGATAGCAGAATAAAAAATGTCCTCGCAACATTTTTATACTTTAACACATTTTTTTAACGTATCCACTATTCCTTGATTTTGATAGAAAGGTGCTTGACAAATCCATTAGGCCGCAAAACTTTTCACATCCAGCTAATCCCAAGCCTAAGGCTCGCATCACAAAACTAAATCGATATTTGATTTCATATACACCAGATTGAATCCTTTCAGCAAACGGAACAAAGCGAACATTTTTCACATGTAACTTTGATGTTGAATCCAAGACCTTCCTTTTTGCATGATTGAAAACAAATTTTTCCATTACACTTTACACACTTCACTAAAGTAGAAATGGTCGAAAAAACCAGCAAGAAATCCACGATTCTATAATGTTCTTTAAAATCCTCCGCCACGTCTCGAGAAGTGTTCATGTTTATTTTATTTGCCGATGCACTCCTTTTTTGACACCGTCTGTCATGCGTTTATGTGGAGGTACTATGTTTCGGTGTTCATTTAACTTCGAACCGGTGTTCTTCTGATCTTCTCTGCTAACTTTTTTTGGCATTTTACTAATAATAAATACAAAATTACAGTGAAAACTAAAACAAAACTACAATGGAGGTGTAGAACAGCTCGGCAGAACATTACGTCGAAAATGAACTTTATTCTATACACCGAATTTCTCCAAGACACAGGTACAAGCATCTACATGTATACGTAGCCCCTTCGACTAAGAAAGGGATTGGGTGGGGGGTTAGACAATGAGAACGAAGCAGCTCAGAATTCGCACTGCGCTGTCAGGTAGCTGTTCGCTGCAGCTCTAAACCGGATTGGAGGGACGGAGACTTACTACTCCATACCTCCGGTAGTTTTACTCCAATCAATTTCAAATTTTAGCACAATAATCTTGATATGTTGTACATTCATATGACAAAATTTAAAAAACGCTAAAAAATACCTTACTCCCCCCTCCTTGAAAGTAAACAATATTGGACAACTCGCCCTAAGTGCTAAATTTATATTTAGCGTATGTATTTATCCAAAAAGGGTTCACGGCCCCGCGTTACCAACCTTGTAAAATTTACACTTATGTGAAATCCTATTCTACCTCGGGGTCCCTTGTTTAATCCAGCATAAGCCTGCCGTACCACAAGCGCGCTGGCCGACGGTGGGCGCTGGGGCAATCCTTTCTCACAAGCGATTGCGTCCGAGGCAGGAGTAAAAGGTCGACCGCGCGCCGCAAAATCAGCACTTCGCTCCGAGCTGTTCGTAGGCCGTGAGCCCACGCACCCCCCAAGTGTCGAATAATTTGTGTGGTCATAACATTGCTCGGAAATTCAACCGAAAATGATGAGACCTCAGGATTGGATGGATGAATCGATAAAAAAACCTAAACAAAATTGATAACACAAAATCTCAATACGTTCGTACGATGTCATTCGATTTTTTCTTTGTCTACGCGCTTTTTCATGACGTTGTTTCAAAGCTAAAAACAAGTTACCGGCCATCTTACTGTATGGAGCATACGCAGCATGTTCATCAGTAGCCTCGAAACCGAGAGTGGCGTCGAAAGTTCGAAAGTTCATTTTTCATTACATTACGAGACGCTGCCGCGTCCCTTGATATATCTAATTAATAAAGTAAACTCTCGAAAAAATTGTGTACCTATTGTAAAGACGTTTATTTGCACGATTAGATTTTCCGAAGCCATTTCTTTCCTTATTTAATACTGTATTCATTTGCAGCGATATCAATGTTTTACTGTACATAACGCGTATAAGAATACTATTAGCTGAAAGAGAGACTACCTAGATTCCAAGCAATTTCGAAATACCGCATGCAACAGGCCGAGAGTGATGTCATGTCGTAGCAATCGTGCTCCCATCGGATGTTGAGAATGGGGCGAGGGGTGGATCTAATTCCGCGCCGGGAGATTGGGACGGGTATGAGGGTGGTCAAACATCACGCGATCTCTCTACAATTGTTCAGCTGGAGCTGCCCGGACAGCCCCTTCAACGATTCTCCATCCTTATACGAAAGCTCGTTCGACCAAATATAGTTTTTTCAAACTCGATAATTTTTCATCTTTGTACGTTCATCTACCCATGTGCGAGTAGCCGACGTTTCGAGTACGCCCAACGCTTGGCTGTATTGCGGCAGCTCATCGGCTACCAACGATCGACGGTCTATGACGGCCCAGCGTTGGCGAAACGTGCGAGCGATGCTTGGCTATTAAGCGGCGACGAATCGGCAGCCAACGATCGGAACGCGACTACGGCCCAGAGTTGTCGAAACGCTCGTTCGATCATCGCGTCGACGTTAGGCCCGGTAGTTCGCGCAACACTGGCTACCACGTTTCGTCCGACTCTGATTAATCGTCGCCCGGGTGTGGTTGGTCAACGCTTGCAGACCCAGAGTGCAGCCAACGCTTGGCGGTAAGGCGGCGACGCATCGGCAGCCAACGATCAGAACGTGTCTATGGCCTAGAGTTGTCGCAACTCTCGTTCGATCATCGCGTCGACGTTAGGTCCGGTAGTTCGCGCAACGCTGGCTACCACATTTCATCCGACTCTAGTTAATCGTTGCCCGGGTGTGGTTGGCCAACGCTTGCAGACCCAGAGTGCAGCCAATGCTTGGCGGTAAGGCGGCGACGCATCGGCAGCCAACGATCGGAATGCGACTATGGCCCAGAGTTGTCGCAACTCTCGTTCGATCATCGCGTCGACGTTAGGCCCGGTAGTTCGCGCAACGCTGGCTACGACATTTCATCCGACTTTGGTTAATCGTTGCCCGGGGGTGGTTGGCCAATGCTTGCAGACCCAGAGTGCAGCCAATGCTTGGCGGTAAGGCGGCGACGCATCGGAAGCCAACGATCGGAACGCTACTATGGCCCAGAGTTGTCGAAACTCTCGTTCGATCGTCGCAGCGACGTTAGGCACTGCAGTTCACCCGACGTTGGCTACCATGATTCAGACAACACTGGCTAATCGTCGCCCGGGTGTAGTTGGCTATCGCTTATAGCTCCAGAGTTTGGCCGATGCTTGACCGTAAATCAGCAGTTTGTTTGTATTTCCGTTTGATCTTCGCCTCAACAGCACAATGTAACGCGCAACGTTGGTAGCATCGACATTTTACAGTAAGGTTAAGTTTCGATGTTTGTAGTATTTCGGTGTGAAAACAGTTTGATAATTGCTGGGAATAATTAAAAATAGATGAGAGCAATAATACTCAATATTGAAATTGAGAAAACGAGTGAACACTTCGGTAGAACGTTCCGGGTCTGAATTTGACAAAACGTGTATTTTTTTTTTTCTTAAAAACATATATGCCGTCACCCTTCTTCATTAAAAGCTAAACAAAGAAAAAAATTGAAAAAAAAAGAAATAATAATCAATGAATTTGAAAAATGCTCTTTAAATCATGTATGAATCTATTAAAGTGTGCTTCTAATGCTTGAAAATTACAACGTTTTACTTCGCGCCAATTTAAATTTTCGCGCGTTCAAGTCACTGACAGAAAAATTGATATTAATTAACCCCGTCTATTTGATTTTTGTTCATTTGAATTAACTAGATTTTTCGTGGAATCAAATTTTTTCTATTGCATTCCATTATTGGAATGATTTATTTTCAGTATATCCATTGATTCAAATCAAAATATATTTAATATCCTCCAATAACTCAATATTTTATTTGATCCTAATAAATCTGTGATTCGGCTTCATCTGTTCATAAAACATTTATTTAAATCCACAAAACGGGTCTATTTTATTTGTTTTTAATTTTAGCTAAATATAATTTTTGCAGACTCAACCATTTTTCGATTTGATTGAGCTAATGGCCTGTCAAAGGGGTGTGTGGGTAGAGAGGATGAAGAGAGAGGAATTATATATATAGTGTGTGTGTGTGTGTGTGTGTGTGTGTGTGTATATTGTTACGTCCCAGGGTTGCGCTAGTTACAATCGGCACGGGATGCAACCTCGTGTTACACGAGTACTATAATTTGCTCCTTTTTTGGGCCCGTAGGCACGGACCGGGGATCGGAGCACTCTGTGCTGGCGAGCTTTTATAATTTATTTAGTTGTGAAAACACTTCACCTACCTTTCGTTGTCTATTGTTGATGGTTTCTTCCCTTCTCATGGTTTTGTTTGAGCGTCGACGGGCCGCCGTCTTCCGTCGGGTCGTGGTCGCCCTGATCGTGACGGAGGTGTCTCCTATCGCGGAGTTTTGGAAGGGTCGTCGCAATAATGTTACACTCCGCGAGGGTTTTCGTTTTAACAATTAAACTTATATTCTGGATTAAATTAAATGTTACAACAAAATTTGGAGAATGAATCGAGAGTCTCCCTTTGAGGGGACTCCGGTGAGAGAGACTGGAAGAGCTCTCTAGAGCCGCGCACGAAAGACTTTTCGTCATTTTATATTTGCATTAAGTTTTACATTTTGATTTTGAAAGAACTTCCAACCCAAGTCTCCTAGAAGACTTGAGTTGGAGGAAGCTCCAACGTTGTCGTGAGCCCGCGAATCTAAGACTGAATATCAGGGACTCTTGGTCCCTTTTGATTATTCATTTGCGGGTGGGGCAAATCGCTGATGTCGTGGAATTAGCTTTGTTACTGCGTTCCCACAGGCGCGATATTGCTGACGCTCTTTACTCGGAAGACTTCCGTTGCCCGGGACTTCGGTAACGCATACCTCCGATAGCCCGGGTCTCTGGTAGCCCGCGAGTCTCGCGATGGCGATACATAGCGTTCTCTTCATTATTTTATAAATTTAATGTTCTTTACATTTACACTAAACTGGGTTGAGCCAGGACGTAACAATATATATATATATATATATATATATATATATATATATTACTTGGGCTTTGGCCAAAAAAATTCCATGCCACCCCAAAAACATAATCAAGGTGCATCAAAAAAAATCTGTGTCAAGTTTAGAGGCGCCCGGAAAATTCGAACACGCGCCACCGAGCGATTGAAATTTTAAATGTAAAATACACATATTTATCCCGCGCATCAATAATTTTTTTTTCAAGTATAATACTAATGAGAAAAATTTGAAACTTGGTACACTTATTGTGCATAGTATGGTGTACAGAACCAAATTTTTTCAATTGATTCATGCATAATTTTGTTAATGACAAGCTCTGTAGACATGCCCATGTTTCGTTTTTTTAAATATTTCTTTTTAAATACATTTCAAATAAAATAAAAAATACATTTTCAGATCGAAACTGTAATGTCTGCAGGAAAGAAGACATAGAAGAATATATTTTTTTCGTAAGACATATTTACGAGCTATCGTTGCTTGTACCGTTACAAGAGCAGTGTTGTGTTCGCTGTAGTGTATATGTGTATTACATGAGAGAAGTGAGCAATGTCACATCAAAGACGTTTTACCTTTCTTTCTATAGTTTCTTTGTATTTTGTGTTTTTCTCGTAAAGGGAGGCATCTTTATCCTGTTCATTCTCACTTCGTTTAGTACACGTATGACTACGGTGAGCAAAACACTGCTTGCAGCAGTGTGAGCACGATGGCTACCGAACGCGTATTACGGAAAAATATTCTTTTAATCGGAGATGTCGATCCTCAAATAGTTGGGAATAAGTTGCCAAATAAAAAACAGGTGCTAAAAGTACTCTTTTTCAACATACGTCAACTGAAATACAGTTTACGTCAAAGTGCATCGATGGTTACAAACGAGGTTTCAGTTTTTTGGGAAAAGGCCGGAATACCTGTACTAAAGCTATCCCGGTGTATTGAAAAAGTTGAACTTTTGCATAATCATTGGCGTAATCTACAAAAATGTGGTGATCGAAAATGCAACAAATCGAAAGAGGCGAATTTCAAGCGAGAAATTGAGTTGCTGTTCGATATCTCCTGAAAATCTACGAGGCATCGACGAAAAAACAAATGCTTTTTTGCAGAACCAACGAAAACCTGAACGAATTGGTTTAATTGGTGACATTCAATCAATAGACGATCAGGATATAACCGATGATGAAATTAATTGCATCCTCGATATGCGCAAAAAGGCGAAATATGGCAGGGAAAATTGTACAATGGGTAAGAAATATGATGTACAAATATTTTTTTAGTTCTGTTTTCAAAATTATTATAGTAAACCAAATTTTCTTCAGGCGATATTATCGAGTTGATAGACAGCAGCCAAAGTGACTATTGGTGTTCTCAAAGAAGTAATTTCTCGACGGAATTTTTTGATAAAAATAAAACAGAGGATGATGGAGAGCCTCCGGCAAAAAAATTTCGCGGCTCAATCAATATCATTGATGAGAATTGGTTGCAACCTTAGATAAATGCCGCATTTCTGATCGAAACGCTGTTCGAATCATCACTGCGGTAGCTGAGGCATGCGGATGCGATACCAGTATGCTGGTTATTAACAGAGTCTCGATTCACAAATATCGAGAAAAAATCCACAGAGATCTTGCCGAAAAAATAAGGCAGTTGTTTCCTCCTACGGAATTACGTGCTCCAGTACTCCATTGGGATGGAAAATTGTTTCATAACAAATCCAGAAAAAAAACATGTAGATCGTTTGGCAATAATAATAATGAATGGACAAACCGAAAAATTGTTATCGATTCTGGCTCTAGAAGATGGACATGGCTCAACACAAGCGCGTGCTATTGTTGAGGTCATTGGAATGTTTTATTCTATTTTAAATTTATCCATATATCAGTAATGTTGATTTGGAGCAAAATTAAGTATGAGTGCCTCTTCATATGATAAATATGGTGGTTATATATTTTCATAGGTTTTTCAAGATTGGGGACTTACAAGGAAACGTTGTGCGGTCGATGTCTCCGATTTCGATGAAATTTGGCATGCTTGTAGAATGGGTAAAAATAGGCGACACGTATTTTTTTATATCGGCGGAACCCGATTTTTAAGGGTTGAAAAGCACCCTCGAAAATTGGGGTGTTTTTCGTTTTTTGTCGATAACGTTTTAACGGTACGCGATATGAAAAAACTTCAAATTGCAACAATGTTTATTTTTTGGTGTACTATACATTGGAGAGGAGAACGATGCAGATAGCAACAAATTTCATATTGTTTATTGCAAAAATGCAATTTTTTCAACCGTATCTCCGAGAATTTTCAATCTATTGGGATGTAAATTTGCATACATGTAGAGAATGGAAAAGTGCGGATACGGATTTCTTCTTTTTCCGATATCTCACAATTAAGGGGTTGAAACTGCCCGTCGATTTTTCTGCCGAGAGCATCGTATAATCAGCTAGCCTTTTGGCATTTCGGTCTAAATTCACGTCAATATATGTTCGTGTTATGACGCAATTGCAGATTTGTAACATTCCAGCCCTCCCCCCAATGGTCCCCCTCTCGAAAGGCAAAGGTTAACAATAAAAATGAGTTATAAAGAAAGTACAATCAGTCAAAATAGTCGATACACAATTTCTCGTTTTTGAAATAAAAATAAAGTTCGAAGGGAAAAAATGTTGTATTCTTCGACTACTAGACGTTTATGATGATAATGATGAGTACAGCAACAAATGGTGTGTTGTTTATTGCAATAATTCGTGAATTACTTGTGAAAAATCACTCTTCAGTTTGTCACTCATATGGGCAGAGGCAAGGCTCGCAATCACGAATTGACTTCGTGCTTCGGAAAGCAACTGGATTACAATTGTATGTTTACGAAGAAATTCCACTCCGCTTACCGTATCGAAGGCATTATCTGCAGGGATTACAACGTTTTTGGGTTGCCGCTACAACTCATGAACAGAATGATGCAAACATTTTTATCAGCTTATAACATAGCATAATTTAATCTTTATCTTATACTTTAATTTCACAAACAGCAGAACCAATGAACGAAAGAAATAAATCTTCGCAAAGAGCGATTACGGTGCAAAGAGCGGCTCTCATGATAACCTTGAAATCGCCTTATTAAAGATTAATAGCAGCTCTGGTAATAGCGTGTGTCGTCGTTATTTTTTTCGTGTGTATTTATCAATTGGGTTTCAAGTCATATAAATTCACCAACGATCATTATTGCTGCAGTTACGACGGAGAAGCCAGCCATACATTTTGAGTTGGAAATACAAATAAAAATGTACGTTAATCCGGTGAATGTTATTCAACTTCTATCCATAGCAATACGTGCTATGAATTTGCCTCACACTCCAATCACCGAACAGGAAAAACAGTTCAGTAATGATCTAGAAATCATGATCATTGAAGCGATGGATCAACCTACGAAAATGGAAGTCGAAACTAGTTTGGATTTTCTGTCACTAAATGAAATTCATGAAGCAGCCGCAATAGAAGATGACAGTGAAGGAGATTGGCACGGACAACGATACCTAGATCCAAAAATTGATAAAAATGTATGTACCCAAGATATAGAAGAATTGAGTTACGAATACAAGACAAGAGCTGTAGATTACTGGAGATCCGGGGCAAATGGGAATAGAAAGTTATCATCCGTCAAACGAAATTTAAAAAGGTGAAATCAGAGCCGCAGTTGCGCCGGTGGGCCCATAGTATAAATAAGGGTGGCACCTACCAAGAAAAGTTATCAAAGATAGCTCACTACACGTTAAACAATTTTAATGACGCTTTGGACAAAAGGCTGCCTGTCCATTATATAGATCTTCAACGATGGGCCTTACGTGCACGAGAAATTGTAGAAATACCAGCCATAAATTTCCAAGCATTCGCTTCTTGGCTAAGGACATTCAAAAACCAACATGGAATAGTGTCACGGAAGATTACTAAATATGTAACAAAACAACAATTATTAAACGCTGATACACTTCAAAACAAAGCTATCGAATTTATAGAAATGGTAAAAGTTAACATAGCCAACGTTGGGGCTAAAAACACATTTAATTCTGATCAGAGTGGATTCAATTTAGAGCTACATACAGGCCGCACATTGGCGAAAGAAGGGCAGAAATCCGTTGAGACAGTCGTGCAATCGAAAACATCAACAACACACAGCTATACTATACAGCATTTGGTTTTTGCGACCGGCAAGCTTTTGGCACCTATGTTGATCGTTTTAAACGAACCTACTGGCAAATTTGGTCCTCGGGTGGAACAAACTATGTTCAGAGCCGAAAATATATTTCTATTGGCTTCGAAGTCTGAAAAATTGACGACTAATCATTTCAAGCGATGGTTCCAAGAAGTATATATTCCCAATACGGGTCCAAAATCGGTAACACTTCTGGATTCTTGGAGCGGTCAATGTCCAACAGCATTTAAAGAAATGGATATGCAAGGGAAATATATTAAAGTTTTAACCATTCCAGCAGGTAAATATATTGCACCAGTTTCATTAGTTCTGTAGACAATTAGTTCATATGATAATTAGTAATTCCTGTAGGTACGACTGGAATGATACAGCCCCTTGATGTTTATGGTTTCCGCGTATGGAAAAACTTCGTCAAACACTTTTCTGACGCAGTAATATTACACAATTACGACCTCAATCTGCATTTGAGAGACAATATTGTTAAATTACAATCTCTTACACACAACCAGTTTTCTTCTCCACGGTTTACAAACCTTTTCAAATATGCGTGGTACAAAAGCGGGTACGAAGAAGGAAGACCACCAAACTTCGAAAATCCGGTAGAATTTTGCTTTTCACAAAATGTACCGACATGCGATATATGCGGCGAAGCAGCTATTATCACTTGTGCGTGGTGTAAAAAATCTCTTTGTTTCAAACACTTTTATTATGATTATCATTATTGTAATAAGTGTAATCCATAAAAAACATACAGTTGAAACGTTTCCTAAATGAGTAAGCGTGAGAACACTTTTCCGATTGTGTTGTAATCTTCAAAGGCAGTGCGGGGGAGAATTTCTTCGTAAATATACAATTGTAATCCAGTTGCTTCCCAAAGCACAAAGTCAGTCCGTGATTGCGATCCTTGCCTCTGCCCGTATTAGTGAAAAACTGAAGAGTGATTTTTCGAACTTTATTTTTATTTCGGCCCGTTCACGAGCTATAGAAAGAACGAAGTTTTTAAGGGTGCGTTGACCCCTTAAGAGTGTCGTTCCGCCAAAACGAGAAAATGTGTATCGACTATTTTGACTGATTGTACTTTCTTTGTAACCCATTTTTATTTCTACAAATTTTCGTCCATGCCGCACGGTAAGAACTTTCAACGTTTGCCTTTCGAGAAGGGGACCGTTGGGGGGAGGGCTGGAATGTTACAAATATGCAATTGCGTCATAACACGAACATATATTGACGTAAATGTAGACCGAAATGCCAAAAGGCTAGCTGATTATACGAGGCTCTCGGCAAAAAAATCGACGGGCAGTTTCAACCCCGTAATTGTGAGATTTCGGAAAAAAAATCCGTATCCGCACTTTTCTATTCTCTACATGTATGCAAATTTACATCCCAATCGACTGAAAATTCTCGGAGATACGGTTGAAAAAATTGCATTTTTGCAATAAACAATATGAAATTTGTTGCTATCTGCATCGTTCTAATCTCCAATGTATAGTACACGAAAAAAAAACATTGTTGCAATTTGAAGTTTATTCATATCTCGTACCGTTAAAACGTTATCGACAGAAAACGAAAAACACCCCAATTTTCGAGGGTGCTTTTTAACCCTTAAAAATCGGGTTCCGCCGATATAAAAAAATACGTGTCGCCTATTTTTACCCATTTTACAAGCATGCTAAATTTCATCGAAATCAGAGACATCGACCTCGCAACGTTTCCTTGTTAGTGATTCTATCAAAGCTCTGTGTTGTAACACGACGAACGCCAATCTTGTTTCGCGGAGTGGTGCTGGGGTACTGTTAGAGCAAATAGTCAATCGAGACTTGTTATATCTTCCCTGCAGACATCAACTTTTCGAGGTAGTTTTGGGAGGAGTTTTTTATGCTCTCCTGCCTGCGTCAACTGGCCCTTCGATTCTTTTGTTTAAAAGATTCCAAGCTTCCTGGGAAAACATTGACCAAACAAAATACGAAGTTAGCATAAAAGACAAGAGAATTTTGTCAATGTTGCAAAATCAACTCTAAGGCATACGCCTTTTTATAAACAACCTTCAAAAATCGACAGTGCAGCCGCGTGACGATTACCGCGAACTATTGCTCTTGTGTCTGATTTTCATTGACCAAGTCATTCGGGAGGCCGTGAAATTTTATAAACCAGGTGCTTTTTCTCGTGCTCGCTGGATGGCAAACGCGTTTTATTGCTTAAAAATTTTCTTATTTCGCGAGGAATTCCATTTGACACCATCTGAGAGAAAACCACATGCTGAAATTTGCACCTTCATCGGTGCCATCTACGTCGAGGCATGGTTTATCCCTTCATTAGCAAATGCCGCTGCAAATCACGACGTCAATTTCTTTAAAAAATTATACAACTATCGGAACATCAATCCAATCGTAAGCAAGGTTGCCATAAAGAAGATGTCAAACCATCTCTGGTATTTGAATACCGAAAATGCCGCGATGGCCTTTTTCGATGAAACCGTTTCTGCAGAGGTCAAAAGAAAAATGGTTGAAAAAATTAAAAGCGAGTACCTTCAGAGTGAGGAAGAAACAGAAAATGACAAACGGTATATTGTACCGCAAATGGATATTCTTTTTTTGCTCGATGAAAACATCGATTTCTTCATGAACCCTGGATCGATAGCTTTTTTCGAAAGATTCCAAATTGACCACAGCTTCCTCGGTAACGATGTGTCTGAGTGGAAATCGAAAAAAGTTATCAACGCGGTTTAGAAGTTTTTAAAAATCTAACCGTTGTTAATGACGTCGCGGAAAGGGGAATTAAGCTGATAACCGATTATAACGACAGACTGACTCACGACGAAGATCAAAAGCAATTTATTTTGCAAGTTGTTGCAGATTATCAGCAGAATTATCCCAATGCGAACAAAGAAACCCTACTTCGACCGCTGAAACAAAAATGAAAATATGAATATAGTCATTAGTCATTTTTTAGATTTGATTTTAAATGAAAAATATTCTATATATTGTAACGATCCTGAGATCAAAGGCGATTTACCCCGGAATCTTCACACAACAGGTAAACGGCGAGTAGGATAAGTAAACAAGCGAGAACGAGCGGCAAACCGCCAAGGTAATCGGCGCGGTCAAAGCCCCCAAAAATTGAGAAAAGTGGAGATTCACGGATTTATTCAGAAAGGGGGAGTACCCCCCTCCAAAATCCCAGCGCTCACGTGACGGCGCCAAATTCATACCAGGTGTGTAAGTATGAAACCGGAATTTTTGTACAGAAAAAACACGTTTATTGTAATGATATGATACAAAGTAACTTATTCAAAGTATTGTCCGTCGCCATCTATACATTTTTCCCATCTTTCTAGCAATTTGTGGATTCCGCGCCAAAAGAACGGTTGCTCTTTTGAGGCAAACCAGTCATCGAGCCATTTTCGTACATCTTCGTAAGAAGTAAAGCGCTGCTCAGCAAGTGCGTGTCCCATCGATGCAAACAAGTAGTAATCGGATGGGGCAAGGTCCGGTGAGTAAGGCGCGTGCTGAAGAATCTCCCAACGGAACGACTCTATCGTTTCCTGGACCGGTTTTGCTTTGTGTGCTGGTGCATTGTCATGCAGCAAAATCACCTTGTGTTGTCTTTGTTGGTATTCTGGTCGTTTTTCACGCAAAACTCGATCCAAATCGGTCATTTGTTGTCGGTAGCGTTGAGTATTGACAGTTTCCCCAGGTTTCAGCAGCTCGTAGTAGATTACGCCCTTCTGATCCCACCAAACACACAGCATTGTCTTTCGTCCGTAGCGGTTTGGTCTTGCCGTCGATGTTGATGGTTCACCCGGAGTAACCCATGACTTTTTGCGCTTAGGATTCTCGAAATATATCCACTTTTCATCGCCAGTCACAATTCGATGGAGAAATGAGTTTCTTTTGAACCTGGCGAGCAGCATTTCGCATGATGTTTTGCGGTTTTCCTGCTGTCTTTCGTTGAGTTCATGTGGAACCCATTTCCCCACCTTTTGTATCTTTCCCATGGCTTTCAACCGAAGGGAGATGGCTTCTCGGGTCACCTTTAACTGATCCGCCAGTTGTTGTTGTGTTTGAGCGTCGTCTTCGTCCAACAAGGCTTGCAGGTCAGCGTCTTCAAACTTTTTCGGTGATCTTCCACGTTCTTCGTTCCTCACGTCAAAATCGCCACTTTTGAACCGTTTGAACCACTCGAAACACTGTGTTTTACCGAGAGCATGCTCACCAAACGCCTCCACAAGCATTCGATGCGATTCGGCTGCGGTTTTCTTCAGATGAAAACAGAAAAGTAGTGCTGACCGCAAATCGTAATTTGTTGGCACAAAACTCGACATGTTTATCTCTAATAAACTAATGCTACTGAATGAAACTCGTGTTATTGTGAGTTAGAAATCTTTGTCGGATATCAATACAATAACAAGACACCGCTGACGTGATGTGTCGGTAACTGCATCGACATCTAGTGCCACCTATGGGCAAATTCCGGTTTCATACTTACACACCTGTTATAAAGGGGCCCGAAATCGCAGGATGGGTACTCTTTTTCTGACACGCAAAACGTGAAGATTCATCTCCAGTAGCAAATAAGATTTAGCATTAATATAAACGCTTTAAAGAAGCTCTCTCTCTCTCTCTCTCTCTCTCTCTCTCTCTCTCTCTCTCTCTTCAAATTGAGAAGGAGAAGGGCAATTTTCGATTGAAAAGTCGGAGGAACCAATCTCGAAAAGAGGGTCTTGGCATCGCGTTCAACACCTTCTAACACTCACGGCACTCCCGACTTTAAGACCTGGATCTAAAGATCGGGCAATCCATACAGGATTGACGCACTGATCGCAGCATGGCGTCTGCCATCCGCGGAATGCCAGAGTAGGTCAAACGAGATAAAGGAGCCTAAGGCTATCACTCGAAAAACCCGATCACTCTAGAGAGACGAACATTCCTATAAAATAGCCAAACGTCATAGGAGGTAGCATAGGGACGCCGGGATCCGCTAAGCTCGTTTGTACACGGTATTGCACCGCCTGCCCTCGAGTTCAACGCTAGATCAAAGGCTTGATAAAGAAATTAAGAAGATTATCCGAAAGCAAGACCGCGAGTCATTTAAAAGAAAGTATTAGATCCTAGATGCAAACACAACGCTGCTCGAGCCAAGGCCACTGTACGCGGGCCATCATACACATACCAACACAAATGCAATAATTCTATACATATATCTCTCTCACTCCCAACCAAAATATAAACACGTCACTTCAGAATCCCAACACCTTTCCCAGCTGATGATGAAAATAATCCACAGACTTTGGTGGAACAGCTGAGGCGATCTCCTGTCAAAAATACTATCTCCTATTCTCGGGTCGAGAAAACGAAATCGTTTCAATATATATTCACAGTTTGATACAAATCAAATATTTAGTTACATATTAAGTCCACAGTCAGGTGAACATTTATTTGAAAACAAATTTAAAAAAAAACGAAATATGGGCATCTCCTCAAAGCTTGTCATTAACAAAATTATGAATGACAAAAATTTAAAAATTTTGGTTTTGTACACCATACTATGTACAACAAGTGTACCAAGTTTCAAATTTTTCTCATTAATATTATACTCGTAAAAAAAAATCATTGATGCGTGGGATAAATACACGTATTTTACATTTAAAATTTCAATCGCTCGGTGGCGCGTGTTCCAATTTTCCGAGCGCCTCCAAACTTTACACAGATTTTTTTTGATACACCTTGATTATGTTTTTAGGGTGGCATCGAATTTTTTCGCCAAAGTCCAAATAATGGCTACCCTAATATATATATAAGGAGTACAACTTTGCAGTGACCGTTTTTTTCAAAAGTTTAAGGCTTTATTATAAAAAAGTGGCTACATATTTTTTAATCAAAGTACTGCCCGTCGCTAGCTACGACCTCGGCCCATCTTTCAGGTAGCATTCGAATCCCGCGTCGATAAAAGTCTTGGTCCTTGGAGGCAATCCAGGAATCGACCCAATTTTTGACTTCTTCGTAAGTACCGAAGTGCTGGTCAGCCAAATCGTGTGCCATTGACCGGAACAAGTGATAGTCGGAAGGGGCAATGTCTGGAGAGTACGGCGGGTGGGATAAAACCTCCCATTTCAGCGTTTCCAAGTACTTTTTCACGACATTTGCAACATGGGGTCGGGCATTGTCATGCTGCAGTATCACCTTGTCATGTCTTTCGTTGAATTGTGGCCGTTTCTCTTTGAGTGCCTTACTCAAGCGCATCAACTGACGTCGGTAGAGTTCCCCTGTGATGGTTTCGGATGGTTTGAGCAGCTCATAGTACACAACGCCCAGCTGGTCCCACCAGATACACAGCATCACTTTGGATCCGTGAATATTCGGTTTGGGCGTCGATGACGGAATATGACCAGGCAGTCCCCATGATTTTCGGCGTATAGAATCCTCCCCGTAAGCATCTACAAGCAAACGGTGGTCCTCAGCCGCAGATTTCTTGATGTTGAAGAAGTAAATCATAACCTCCCGCAAATGCTGAGAATTCGGTTCGTAGGTTGCCATGTTTGAGTGCCTATAACTTTATAATGCATACACGTATCCGTTAGCTTTTTTAAATTGTTTACATTGGCAGAGCCTCTAGTTTAAAATGCCACTTTTTTATTGAGCTAGGGCCACTACTTCGGCCTCAGTGGCTCTCTAAGTAAAACGGTCACTGCAAAGTTGTACTCCTAATATATGACATTTTTTTCAACACATCCTCAAAGCCCTTTACTTCGTATTTGTGTGGCACAATTGTCTGTCTTGTATCCCACCGCAAGTTTACTATTCCACGATCAACTGTGAATCATTTTTTTATCTACAGATTAATTTTGGTGTTGTCACAATAAAAATGAGTTCCCGAGTTATTTGATCTAGTTATGAACAAAATCAGGTACAACGTTCCTGATTTTGATAGGACAAATTTATTCGCGACAGAAATCGCGAATGAATGTTTACGATTATGTATGCTTTGTTGATAGGAACGAATTTTCGTTCTCCAATTGGAGCATCGACGGCTCCAATTTTCTTCATAGGCACAAATCTCGAGAAGAATCATGCACGACTAATTATAAAAATGCGTTTAGGTGAGACAGCTGAAGCATGTACTCCTTGACCTGAAACACTGCAATTTTTTTGAAAACAGTGTAATTTTTTTGTTCGACCGGCGTCACCGTGATCCATCCGAATTAAATTATTTCTTTTTTTCCATTATTGGTCGAAATTGTGTGGAATACATACGCAATCGGGAATTCGATGATGATTTTATTAAATTTTATTTTATAGAACAAGGTTCGTTGAACAATTCTGATTGAACAATTTGTCGTTATTATTGCTATTATTGTTATTCAGTAATAACGCCCATATCAACAACATGTTGCTTTTCCGCCATTTTGCTTTTGACTATAGTAGCAGTACAGTTCTCTGAATGGATATCAGTAACGACAGTCCGTTCTTTAGTCTCGAATATCAAGCGTCCGAGACTATATAAAGCAACCGGGTTTTCTTTTTTGTTCTGTCTAGTCATGTGTCATTGAGCCTCAAACATAAATATAAATAAACGCGGCAAATAGAGGCAAGTTGCTCACGTAGGTTAGTTGGGTGACCCTGGCGTGCAACAATGTAGTGTGTGTGCTTGTGGTGTCAATTTCAGCAGGCGTACAGTCAGTACATCCCGGCTACGAGGGCTGAGGCCTCGGACGGCTCGGGTGGGCAGTCAGGGATTGCCATGGACGGCACTTATCTCGTCGAAGCCTCATTTTAAGTCTGACAATTAAGAAATAATAACTAACGCGACAAAAAATAAACGCAAACATAACCGAATACAAACCCAAATGAAATACGTCCATGAAAATGCACTTGAAATGCATTGTGGCTTCAGTGAGGAGAGCCAGGAAAAATTAAAAATGACGTCCCTCGTGAGCCAGCTCTAGAAGTTTTGGACCGAATTCGGTCGACGGTTTTACCGACCAAGGGAGCCCGCAGGAGGCAAAAAATCGACCACGACGCGCCGAGAGCGCGACGAACAAAAATTCAAAGTACATCATGGTCATATTGCAATCGTACAAACAAGTATGCGTGAGCAAAAGACTACGCTAAAAACACCGTAAAAAAGAGCACAGAAAATCGGAATCCAAATTAACGGAGGACGGAGAAACGTGATCGAGTTCAATTTGGAGATCTAAAATTGGCCCTTAAAGCCCTTGGCCCTGAAAGCGTTGGCCGTTGAGCACAAATTAATATAGCGATATAAATCAATGTATCTAATGTATAGAAAATGCATACATATATGTTATACATATACACCAATGGAATTGATTTTGGACACTTTCGGTTTTTTTAATTTCGCATTTATTGATCATTTTTACGTTATAATCACTTCTATTTTATTCTCATCAAAGTAGATTTATCATGGCAAATATTAGGTAGAAACATTGTAGATTAAAATAGAAACACTACAGCATTATTTCGACGTAGCAGTATATACATTTTCTGCGTAAATGTAAAGTAAGCTAATTTATATTGAAAGTATCTTGAATTAATGCCACTAGTGTATATACATATATATGAAAATTTGAGAAAGCAATGTTGAAAAATAATAAATGTAATGTTAATACCGAGGCATTGACCAAAGAAATGAACAGCCATCAAACTAAAGCCAAAGAAATTAAATCAATGAAATTCTTCTATTTCCCTATTTCCGTGCCACCCGCGGCGTCACGAACGAACGTCACTGCCAATCGCTGACGATCGCATCATCATCATCGTCATCCGCGGGACCACAAATTCGTCATCGTCGTCATCGTCTTCGTTGTCGTCACCATCTACATCGTCCGGGTGTCTTAATTCTCCCGTGAGGGGCCTTATCGACTTACGACGTGATTTCTTCATCTTCGCACTCCGCCTCTCTTCTCACTCTGTCGCCAATGAGAATATCAAAAAACGCACACACCCATACCCACACACATGCGTCGTCGTCTGCTCTGCGTTGGATTCATTTCCCGTACGTCCGAATTTTCGAAAATGTCGTCATCCCCCTAAACCCCCCCCCCCCGTCCCTCTTTCTCCCTCTCACTCCTTTGGAAAACCTTCAACACGTTTGGATTTGGAAAATGTACATGCCGCAACAACATTTAAAAAATGGACCATCGAACGCAATGATCAATGCACGAACACTCGATCGATCGATCGTTGCTGAACAAAAAAATGATCGGAAACAAAAAACGAAAAAAAAAAACAAAACACCGACAAAATACATTACGCCGTCGAACTACTTGCTGCACTACGCTACTTGCGTTTTCGTCTGTGTGTGGGGGGGAGGGTTCGACTCGGACGTTGGTCGCCATGAATAATAAACCACGATAAATAAAAATACGAGAAAAAAATAAATTAAAAAAAAACAGAGCCTCTCGTATCAACTAACATCGAACGACAATAAGGATAGAGTGGTGCTCGTATATGGAGATCGTATACAAGTGAGAAAAAAGGTAATAATTACGCACAAAAAAAATACAAATATTTATCTAGACCATACATGAAGTGAGCTTCGAAAAAATTCATTTGAATCAGATTAACGTTTCAATTTTTTCCCGTTCGTTTTTCGGAAGGTCAAACTTTGTGGCGTGGCAAAAAAAATGTTTAGGCAACAAAGTTGATTTAGAAAAAATATTCGTCGCCGAAAAAAATAATTAAGGAAAAATGGACGGCCGAATGCAAACAAACCTTCTCGGTTTTTGTTTTCTTTTGAAAGAAATGCGTTCGTTCTTGCACTCAATTCTCTCGGGAATCTCGTTTTTCATCCGCGTTGATCCTTGTTATGTGTCCAATTGTTCGCCTGGCTGTTGCGCTTTTCTAAAATGATATGTATGTGTGTATTTTACAGGGAGTATTGCCGGTTCGAATCGACAGGTCCAAGACCTCGACCTTTAGGAATTTGTGCCATAACTGTTTTACATACTGTTACGATCCCAAAAGTTCAGTGTTGTTAACTTCTGGATATCTTGTTTTTCAATTGGCAACAATTATCTTGTTATCAGAGATTTCTTTTTAAATTGTTGGAAGTAGTTTCAAATGGAGTAATCGCGATACAAAATGTTAATTCGACTAATGTGTAGAATATTATCTTCACTTGCTTTGTGAAAATGAATTCAATACGATCTTCGATTCAAGATGTTTATAAATGTATCTTTTTTTAAAGAAAATGTGCCAAAACAGCGATTGTTTGCAAAGAGTTTCGTTCTTGAATTTTTTATTCGGTCACGTAACCCGCTTCATATCATAATTATTTTATGTTATCAAAAATCCGACGGAATAGCCCGAATTTTTCGTACTGGGCTGTAACAACTTGAAAAGAAATGGCGTGTAAAACCTGTCGATACGAGGTAGAATGTCCCATATATTATGGAGCATACCGAACACGTCAATCCAACTCATTCACGTATTCACATTTTGCTTTATCTTTCCTACTGCCTGTTACCATTATTTGCTGAATCACCCGCATCGAAGCCCCATAACGGTCAATCCGATATACTGCATTTTGTAACACGCTTAGCGAATTTTCGTTTGCGTTAAAAAAAGCTCACTAATACCAGCCAATAGTATATTCTCGTCATCTATAAAATAATAAACAGTTTAATTTTTGCATACATTTATTTTATGCATATAATAATAACCAAATTTTGTTTCATACAAACAATATTTATTCCGTAAAATGTATCGTGTTCCATCATTGAGAACGATTGCATGGTATTATTATCATAAGTATCGATATAATGGAAAAAATTGTTACGAGCTGTTGCTGTATAACGTCATATTTTTTTCCTAACTCGCCGTTTTGTTTGAAATTGACGACAATGACGAAGTTATTGTAATTAACAAATTCTTCAACGTTCATAAATAATCAATCGACACAAACATTTTAAAAAATATTTCGCTTATCATATACACATGTGATGGAATAAGTCGGAGGCACACGCTTGGAGGGAGGACCGCGCTGATCATTCGTTACGTCGTTGTTTACATGAGGAACCTCAAACGATAGTGCATGATGGAAGTATTACATCGTTGTGTTGCACATCGGGAGAAGGCTGGAAAAACAGACCGGAAAATGCATCTGAAGGTGCGAACTTTTGACAGTCACGCCGCAAGAGCAAAATTTACGAAGGCCTGCTCCGATAAAGTTGGACTAGCGATCGCTATATGGTAACGGGAATTTGAACGGGGATTGCTTGTGAATACAGTAGGATCTCGATCTAGGAAATAAAGCTTAAAATGCAGGGCCCTCTCCCCACCGTACAGCGATGGGCGTGTCATACGGTGAGCGGAGCGTCGCACTGACCAGGTGCGAAGCTTACAGAGGGCGTGGCAGCGCACTCTTTGGGGGCGAGGCACCACGCCCCTTTGGGGGCGGGACACGATGCCGTTCGAAGGCAGGTACGACGTCCCTCGGAGGCGAGGACTACGCTCCTTCGAGGCGGGAATTCCGCCCCTGGATGTGGGAGGGGGGACCACACCCCTTGAAGAGCGGTTGACCACGCCTTCTAGAGGCGTGTCCAACTCTGGGCCTAGCTGCAGACGGTACATAGTGCGTGCGCGATGCCATTGCGACCGCTGTGATGTAATTTGAGATCGACCTACACATCACCGCTGAGCCTATCTTTTCAACCCCGAAGAGCCTACGAGACCGTGTTTTGAGAAGCGCCCGTTTCCCGATATTCTGGTTTAGAGGGGTTTAGCCACGTTTAGCCGTTGCGCTAAAGCTACGCGACAGGGGTTTCAAAGAATGCACTGTAATTGAATTTGTATGTAGTTCATTTGTATCGCATACATAATATAAGTACACAGTAATACGCTTTTATTTTTTAACGAATCCCGAACCCTGATTTTGTCTCTCTCACTCGAATCTACTTTGGACTTTTATTAGGGCTTCCAATTAACGGTCTTCGATTATAACTATCCTGATGGACCGGTGTTCAATCGGTCCTCAATTATTCGTACCCTTTTTTATTTATTCAAGATGGAGAGTGTTTCGACATTTTTAGCGGTAGCGTACCATTTTTTTTATACCTAATGCGATTATTTGAGTTCTGGCATATGTCATTCACATTTTCGATTAACGTACAATCATTTATAATATTTATTTGACACTGTCTGCATTGGAGTCAGACCCGGTAACGTGAGGGTACTGTAAGTCTCGCTGCGTTGCAAAACCGGAGGGTGGAAGCTTTGCGCACTCACGGGCGAGGCACTCGGCCTCGCCCACCGGAGCCATAGCGGGGCCAAGTTTTAACTGTGTCAGTGTCCACTATGCAACGACGATTCCATAGATTGTTGACCGTTAAATAGAGGCCCCGAGATTTTTTCCCGAATATCGCGTACAGCCGCAATTTGTGGCGAGAAGCTGTAACTAAAAATTGTTTTTTTTTTTTCAATGACACTACGGGATCTTGTTCGCAATTTGTGGCGATAAATTATTTCTCACCTTTGTCGCGTCTGTGCCGCATACATCGCCGCTCATTTTTCAAAAAGTTAAGCGGATGCCATTATGAAAATCCACAACTCGCGAATAGTAATAATTTTCGACAGTAATAATTAATAATGACAGCTTCCGGGTGAACGAAGAAAAAAAGTGAGAGATTTGTCCACTGTTCCGAAACGCCAATTTTTTTCGAAATTGTTGTATATATACCGTTGCGAAATATTATATGAGTTTCGACACTACTCTTGATTTTTACAATTTATTGATGCATAGAAAAAAAAACGCACCCATATTTCTTGGTTTTGATGGGCCATCTATCCTCTTAACTTTGTCCGCAACATTTCTGTGTATAGTTTTGAATACTACTCAAATATATATACACACACACACACACACACACACACACACACACACACACACACACACACATGTGCGTGCGTGCGTGCGTGCGTGCGTGCGTGCGTGCGTGCGTGCGTGCGTGCGTGCGTGCGTGCGTGCGTGCGTGCGTGCGTGCGTGCGTGCGTGCGTGCGTGCGTGCGTGCGTGCGTGCGTGCGTGCGTGCGTGCGTGCGTGCGTGCGTGCGTGCGTGCGTGCGTGCGTGCGTGCGTGCGTGCGTGCGTGCGTGCGTGCGTGCGTGCGTGCGTGCGTGCGTGCGTGCGTGCGTGCGTGCGTGCGTGCGTTCGTGCGTGCGTGCGTGCGTGCGTGCGTGCGTGCGTGCGTGTGTGTGTGTGTGTGTGTGTGTGTGTGTGTGTGTGTGTGTGTGTGTGTGTTTGATTATGTATGATGGTGATCCCTGTGAATAGAGCAAAATAATTTTGGTTCGTTATTTATTGTACATTAATGTTCCATTTACGTCAATATTGTACATGGATTATTATATTACTCTTATTGTACGTTACTCTGTGTAGTTAATGTAGCACACACATACGTACATATATACGTATACACAGGGTGGTAATTATAAGGTGACCATGTGTTTTTAAGGGTCTGGTGCGGGGATGTTGTAATCGAGAACAATATGATATTTATTATTTAAGTCCTCTGCGAAAAAACATGTAGCCTATTTTTGCGACGAGTGGGATCTTCCGGAAAAACGTTGAGCATTCTGGGAAAAAAATCAATATTTCATTTTGAGTTCAGAAGAGTAAAGATACTTAAATTCCAAATACGAAACACTATTTAAAAAAAGTTTTTTGAATGGAGTTAAATTCCATTGAACCACTTTCTAATGCATCTTGAAGAATGTTCTTCTCCATGAACGGGTGCATTAAAAATTTCATTAGTGCATCGTATTCGGATTTTAATTATTTTCATTCTGCTGTGATACTATCCACTGCAAAAATACGCTATATGTTATTTCGAAAAGGACTTAAAAACCCATGAAAAACCACATTTTTTCAGTCACTAAACCATTAGGAAACATACGGTCATCTTATAATTGTCGCCCTGTACATTTATAAATGCATTTTTATTTATAAGTATACGTAGTTTGATGTAGTTGCTGTCGTATGAGAATAGTCCTACGTGCAAAGGGTCAGTAACAAATTTTTCAAAAATGTAATTTCACATCGCGTTTCCTACCTTTAACGAAGCTCACTTAATTTTACGACACACGCAAACATTCGGATATTCCATCCTTTTCGGCTTGTTTTCCCATCGCAACAATGTTACGTAGCTCGTTGTATATTGTCACGTACGCGTTGGTGTTGTTGATACCATTTTTTTATTTTTGTTTTTTCTTACACGCATACAGACACTGCACATCATCGCGTTCAATATTCATGCACTGTTTTCTGTTTGATTTTTTTCCAATTTCTGTTACCCTCTCGCTCTCTTTTGTCTTACGAGTCGTTTGGCGCTTGCGTGTATCTGGCTACACGTGTACGAGCGAGGTGACAACGGGAAGACGGAAAACGAGATTTTGTTTCATTACAGTTGTTCGTGGACGAAAAACAAAGTAATGTGAAAATGGAAAGCAAAATAGAAAAAATTAAACAACAAAGTAAGACTGGAATGGCTGAGAATGAGTGCGAATGAGTACTGGCGTGAAAGTTGAGAACGTGTCAATTCTCTCTCTCTCTCTCTCTCTCTCTCTCTCTCTCTCTCTCTCTCTCTCTCTCTCTCTCTCTCTCTCTCTCTCTCTAACTTATGAGCTCGCTTATGAGGTAAAAAAACAGACCTAAAAGAAGGCAAACACTACGAAGGAAGAGAGAATTGATAGCCGCGTACGCAACAAGAAGACGATGAGACCGAGATGAAAATGAAGGAGCGGGAATAGCGAGAGAAGTATGATGGTAATTGGAATGTGAGGGCTGTCTGGGCGAGAAAGCGAGAAACAAGCAGTAAAAGAGGACGCAAGGAAGAGCAGTGTACCGGAATCGTAAATGTAACCGGAGATGAGGATTAGTAGACAGAGAGAGAGAGAGAGAGAGAGAGAGAGAGAGAGAGAGAGAGAGAGAGAGAGAGAGAGAGAGAGAGAGAGAGAGAGAGAGAGAGAGAGAGAGAGAGAGAGAGAGAGAGAGAGAGAGAGAGAGAGAGAGAGAGAGAGAGAGAGAGAGAGAGAGCGAGAGAGAGAGAGAGAGAGAGTCAGAGAGTCAGAGAGTCAGAGAAAGAGAGAGAGCGAGAGAGCGAGAGGGGGGGGGGGTTGAGGCCCGTAAGAGACGAATAAAAAGATCTTAAACATGTCCAAAAATGCCAATTGTTCCAGGACCTTAAGAAGGGCAGTTCCCACACCTGCGATATGCAGGCACTACAGCCACTTCCGGCACCAAGCAGCGCGACGATCGCCATGACCAGCTCTACTTCCACCGCAGCCCACCATCAACAAGCACACCTCACCGAGATCGCTTGATTTTACAAGATCGAGGGAGCGACTGCTGCGAGTGCACCTGGGGAACAGGTGACCTACGACCTCCTCCTGCCAAGGTTGAATCGCTGCGCGGATCGAGAACTCAAAAATAATGGCATTATCACGCTACCGTCCGACCATCAACGATCTGTTCTACTTGATTTTCAGGAAAGAACGAACCCAACGGCCGACCGGCCGTGTGTACGGTGAGCCTTCAAACGCAAAATTCAAAATAATAAAAACACGAACCGAATAGGAGCTCTCTCCAGTTTTGTTGATTAGGTGTCAAATCGGATGCCATTAAAAAGCAAAAAGATGCCACCACACCATCATTTTCGGAGCCGGGAGTCACGGGGGTTTTGGACATTTAAGTTCCTCCCGACACACGGACTTAAACCTAAGGAACTTTAAATAGTGGGGGAGTGGGGGACAAGTATGAGAGTGCGAGAATGAGAGTGTGAGAGTGAGAGTGCGAGAATGAGAGTGAGAGCAGTGTTCAATATTCGTGCAGTAAGAGACGGTGTGTGTGTGTCTGTTTGCGTGCGTGCGTGCGTGCGTGCGTGCGTGCGTGCGTGCGTGCGTGCGTGCGTGCGTGCGTGCGTGCGTGCGTGCGTGCGTGCGTGCGTGCGTGCGTTCGTGCGTGCGTGCGTGCGTGCGTGCGTGCGTGCGTGCGTGCGTGCGTGCGTGCGTGCGTGCGTGCGTGCGTGCGTGCGTGTGTGTGTGTGTGTGTGTGTGTGTGTGTGTGTGTGTGTGTGTATGTGAAAGAGAGAGGGAGAGAGAGAGAGAGAGAGAGAGAGAGAGAGAGAGAGAGAGAGAGAGAGAGAGAGAATGACTACGCTTAAGTAGTTACTCCTCAAGTAGTCAAAGAGAATAACTACCCACGAATTGGGTCAAAGCACAATCTCTTCATATTTAGAATGGACTATATATTTTTACAAAATATGTCAAATGTAGTATTTGGGCTCTTTCATCAAAAGGCAGTCCCAAGAGTATCATTATACGTACGGTGACCTCGAAGACCAGTTTCGCAGACCAGTTTCTGCATGGGCTATCGTTTTTTCAATCTCAAATCACATATTGTGTTAATTTCTCGGAAAACATAGGATTTTTTCAACACAATTCTCGGTTTCAAACATTCTTTTTCTTCTGTATTTATGAGTTATCGTATTTTGGGGAAATCACGAATTAATTTCAAACGAGAAGAACAAATGTGTTTTGATTGTTTATCGGAAAGACAGTTTTTGTAAACACCAGTATATGAATCCCATTTCACTATAATTCCTTACTATAATTATCTTATATAATGAGAAGATTATGTGGCTTCCGGATGGAGGCCGTGTTGAGGATCAGCGTCATGCTGACGTTTCACAAACGTTACAGTCTGCATCATCAGGGCTGAGAGCTCCGATACTGAAGCTCTTGTGTCTTAGGTATTCCTTATACAGTTGCAGTCATCGTTCCAGATCGCTGCACCAGCCAATCAGATATTTTAATTGATCAGCTGGTCAATTAAAACACCGGGAGGACGGAGTGCCAAATATCATTGACGTGATATCCTCCATCTCTGTTTAGATTGTCCGGATGTTTTCGGATTTCCAAGCCTCCTCGATGTTTCTTGGAAAAATAGCTGTTTGATGGGGCCAGACTTTGGGCTTTGTCGAACTGGATGGCATGACCAGTCTCCATCCAATGTTCGCCCAGCGCTGATTGTGTAATATGGCCACATTTGATACACCGTTGGTGTTCTTTGATCCGTGTCCTGATCTTTCTCCCGGTTTCTCCTATGTACACTTTACCGCATGAGCAGGGTATTTTGTACACTCCTGGTGCACTTCATGGTGGTCTTTGGTCTTTTGCACTCGGAATCACTGTGCTAGTTTCTTCTGAGGTTTGAAGATGACTCGCACGTTATGTTTTCCAAGGACCCTGCCTATGCGATCGGTTATGCCCTGAAGGTATGGAAGGGAAGTTGTTGCGGTTGTTTGTCCTTCATTCTTCCCATCAGGTGCTGTAACCGTTTTCGGATCAGCTATTTTTCTTTTTAGATTTTTAGTTTTTTGATCGTTTTTTCGATGTTGCCTGGCTTGTAGCCATTATCTCCTAAAGCTTTTCGTAGGTGTTCTAGTTCAACCTTCAGGGAGTGTCGTTCGGAGATCGCTAGATCTCTGTAGACCAGAGAGCTTATGACCGTCTGTCTTGGGAAGGGTGGTGATGGAACGTAGTGTGGAGATATCTATCCGTATGCGTTAGCGTCGGTAAACTTTATGGCCCAAAGTGCCATCGTTTTTCCGTTGAACCAGTACATCCAGAAAAGGGATTTGATTTTCCTGTTCTATCTACATGGTGAATTGAATATTGGAGTGCTGGGAGTTGAGAAAGATTAAGAAATGATTGAGGTTTTCTTTACTGTGACTCCAAATGACGAAGGTATCGTCGACATATCGGAACCAGGTGGAGGGCTTCAGGGAAGCTTCTTGCAAAATTCTGTTCTCGAAGTTCTCCATAAAGATGTTGGCGATGATAGGGGAAATAGGCGAACCCATGGCTGCGCCTGAAGTTTGTTCATAAAACTGGGACTGAAATTGGAAATATTTAGAGTTTAGGCAATGTTCTATGAGGGGCAGTAGGTTAGGGGCAACTTGTTTGGATTTTTTAACTATGCTTCGGGTTTCATTAGTTGGGACGTTTGTAAGCAGGGATACAACATCGAAACTCACTAAAATGTCTTCTGGTTGTACCTTGACAGACTGGATCTTGTTCACAAAATTCCGGGAGTTTTGAATATGGGAATTGTTGAGGCCTACGAGTTCCTGCAAAGGTTTGCAGAGAAAACGTCCCAAATGATATGTAGGACTGCATATGTTGCTAACAATGGGCCTTAGTGGAATGTTGTTTTTGTGTATTTTTGGCAGACCGTAAAGCCTAGGTGGTAGGGATTTCTTGGGTGTAAGGGCTTTGGTTAGGTTTTCCGATAGACCAGCCTTCTTTAGAAGTGTTGTTGTTTTATTTTCTATACTTGATGTGGGGTCACGTGATAATTTCTTGTACGAGTTGGTGTCCTCGAGCAGGTTCATAATTTTACTGCAGTAGTCCGTTTTATCCATGATGACAGCTGCATTCCCTTTGTCAGCTGGTAGTATTAAGATGCCCTTGTTTTTCTTAAAATTGTCAAGAGCAAGGTGTTCTTCCTTCGTGATATTCTGCCGCGGAGGTTTTGCCTTCTGTAGAATATTGGTTTTCCGTTTCCTGATGTCGTTGCCAGTATCCAGTGGAAGACGATAGATGGCTTTTTCCACCCGGCTGATGATTTCTCTGGTCGGAATTTCTGTCGGTGTAATGGCGAAATTGTGCCCTTTTGCGAGGACTGATGTTTCGGCTGCGGAGAGTGTGTTGAATCCCTGTTTACAAACGTCCCAACCAATGAATACCTAAGCATAGTTTAAAAATCCAAAAAAGTTGCCCCTAACCTACTGCCCCTCATACAACATTGCCTAAACTCTACATATTTCCAATTTCAACCCCAGTTTTATGAACAAACTTCAGGCGCGGCCATGGGTTCCCCTATTTCCCCTATCATCGCCAACATCTTTGTGGAGAACTTCGAGAACAGAATTCTGCAAGAAGCTTCCCTCAAGCCCTCCACCTGGTTTCGATATGTCGATAATACCTTCGTCATTTGGAGTCACGGCAAAGAAAACCTCAATCATTTCTTAACCTTCCTCAACTCCCAGCACCTCAATATTCAATTTACCATGGAGATAGAACAGGAAAATTAAATTCCTTTTCTGAATGTATTGGTTCAGCGGGAAAACGATGGCACTTTGGGCCATAAAGTTTACCGGAAGCCAAATGCATACGGATAGATACCTCCACGCTACATCCCATCACCACCCTTCCCAAAAACAGTCGGTCATAAGCTCTCTGGTCTACAGAGCTCTAGCGATCGCCGAACCAGACTCCCTGGAGGTTGAACTAGAACACCTACGAAAAGATTTAGGAGATAATGGCTACAAATCGGGCAACATCGAAAGAACGATCAAAAATTTAAAAATCTAAAATCTAAAACGAAAAATAGCTGATCCGTAAACAGTTACAGCATCTGATGGGGAGAATAAAGGACAAATAACCGCAACAACTTCTCTTCCATACCTTCAGGGCATGACCAATCGCATAGGCAGGGTCCTTGGAAAACATAACGTGCGAGTCATCTTCAAACCTCAGAAGAAACTAGCACAAGTGATTCCGAGTGCAAAAGATCAACGACCACCATTAAGTGCACCAGGAGTGTACAGGATACCCTGCTCATGCGGTAAAGTGTACATAGGAGAAGATCAGTACACGGATCAAAGAATACCAACGGTGTATCAAATATGGCCATATTACACAATCGGCACTGGCCGAACATTGGATGGAGACTGGTCATGCCATCCAGTTCGACAAAGCCCAAAGTGTGGCCCCATCAAACCGTAATTTTTCCAGGAAACATCGATAAGGCTCGGAAATTCGAAAACATCCGGACAATCTAAACAGAGATGGAGGATATCACGTTGTTCGATAGCTCGCGTTGTTAGGTAGGTGTATGTCGCAAGAGTGGAGTTGCAGCGCTGGGGTAGGTCGTCGAGAAAAACTGGAGACAGGCGATGTTGGTAAAACTTCCATGTCATTTATTCGATGGTGTCATGATTATTATTACAGTCTAATTTTGCCATTTGGGTGTAAACTCGTGGAGACTCGTGGAGACTCGCTCCAGAGAAGTGACGGCAGCGTTCTGGTTCTGCGAACCCCGGGCAGGAGCCACAGTGGTGGAGTTAGGCTTCCTTCGGGAGGACTCTGTGCCGGACCTCGTTGAGGTGGAGCCTCCAGCTCAGTTGTTACCGAGGTCTGAGTGGCTGCCTCCCTTCGTTGTGTGGCTGACTCAGGCTGACTGCTGACGGGAGTTTGAGTTCCTCGATGAACTCGAGCGACGGTTGTTGTCTGGGAGCCTTTGCTCGCCTTCTTGGCCGGCGGGCTGAACAGTGGCGAGAGCAACGATGGGCAGACCGAGTACCAGATCGGCGAGGTGAGTCTGCTTACTCGGGTGTCTCTTGCAGTCAGCTGATGTCGCGGAGGCCTCGTGAGGTGTCCCGGCAGGCTGCGAAGCGGCAGCTCAAGCTTCACGTGCTTCCATGCGGTGACCGTGGATTTCCTTGATGTAGCCGATTTCTTGGCGAGTCTGCCCCTGCGGGTTCTGTTTTCGGAACCTCCGTCGCATGAACGAGCTTGGAGTGCAAAGGAGTGAGAGCGCGTTGTCGTGATTGAGACGTGAAACGTCTCAATGCTGCGAGCTAGCTTGTTTGAAATTGGAGAGCCGGCGACGCTCTTATATGCAGCTTAGCCCCCTGCTAGTGCTTGTGAGAAAGTGGTAGCGCCTGAGCGACCTCTTTCTCCCTCGCATGGTGCTGCACGGGTGTCGCACTGGTTGCTTGGGTCAGGCGCTTTCTTAGCTCGGGCCGTGGCTACTGAGCCTCTTGCTCACACGTCAATCCTATTTGGCACACCGTCCTCCCGGTTTTTTAATTGACTAGCTGATCAATTAAAACATTTGATTGGCTAGTGCAGCGATCTGGAACGATGACTGCAACTATATAAGGAATACCTGAGACACGAGAGCTTTAGTATCGGAGGTCTCAGCCCTGATGATGCAGACTGTAACGTTTGCGAAACGTTGGCATAACGCTGATCCTCAACACGGCCTCTATCCGGAAGCCATCTACTCTTCTCATTACATAAAGTGCCGTGAAAGCCTTAAAACTAAAATATAATTTTCTTATAATTGTTCGTCAATATTTCTTAGAAACTTGGGACATTTTGAAAAAAGCATCTCGAGTAAAATATATTTTGAGTATTTAAATTACACCCTAAAAAACTTTAACAAATAGAAAAACGCCAAGTAATTAAAAATGCCCTCGAAAAAATGATAGGTTGTTTCACTATCTACAAAATTCCAATTGACCTGGAAATATGTGTGATTTTTTTTCAAACAATAGTTTTATAATCATTATTACTCTTTCAATTCAAACGTACAAAAAAAGTGAAATAACATTTTATGAAAAAGCCAAGCAAATTTACAAGAAACGTATACAAAATTGTCAAATCCTAGAAACACTATTTTTCTCAATATTTTATTTTCTAAGACCATATTACTATTACAATGAAAAGTTCGAATCACGATGATATGAAAGTATAACGTATGTCCGACTGGGAATGTTGTTTCGACAGCTGGATCACTGATGAGGCTGGTTTCAAGATACGGTCCAGAAGACCGTAGAAGTGCCCACCTGATCTGTGCCGGATATCCACTGGATTAGTAAATGCGGAGAACGGATGTAATAAAGACAAACTGATCAGGCCTGAATCAGGCAATGTTGCGAGGGCCAAGTTAGGGTGTCGCTAAATATTGCTTCGTTTCGCCTTGAACAATTTGTGCTCCACAGGCTGGTATATGGAATGCACAGATCCGGTGAAGATCCGGCGTAGACCAAGAACATACTTCGAAGTGCGTGCCTGATCTGCGCCGTATGTCTGCCGGATCAGTAGTTCCCAGATACCGATATGAGAGGGCAGCATTAATCAGGCCCACATCAGGCGGCCGGTAACGCGACCCTCATACTGTTTAGGTTACCTGTCCAAGGCCTGATTAATTTTCTTTCTCCCATCCGTGCTTCGGGGTTGGCTAATCCGGTAGACACCCGGGACAGATCCGGCATGCACTTCGAAGTGTATGCCTGATCTGTGCCGCCTGTCTATCGGATCAATCAACCCCCGAGTCCAGATATGCGTGTACACCTATAACCTTATTCTGGGCCATCAAAGTAAACAACTGATTTGCTGCATGCATAATTTCGCGAAGATTCTTATAAATTAGTTTGTAAGATATAAAGAACGAATGAAAATAAATTTGAAGTGTGCATCGTGGGAATGCAATGCTTTTTTTGTCTACTTTTTATTCGTTTATTTTTATCATCATCATAAGGAAATCAATCAAATCAATAAAATTAAGTTTTATTGGCACAACTTTAAACATATTTTTATTACACGATCATCAGAAAATTTGTTTTGCAAATTGTGTTCGTAACACTCTAATAAGTATATGTAAAAACGTGTGAGTTATTTTCACAGTCTAAACAGGCAAAAGAAATCCGGTGAAAAAAAGAATCATTGTTGCATTGCAACGATGCTAACTTCAACTTCATGGATACAATGATTGACATTCTTTAGAACAGAATTAAAACGACAAAAATAGGCAAAGAAACAAAAGAAAGTTGACACAAGTGTTAGAATAGCTTAATAGGTAGCGCGCTCAGCTCTAGAATTAGAAGACGTGAGTTTAATCGCGAGGGTAGGTGAAAACTTTAACGAGGCAGGGTACATTTTAATCCAATTATCATATAGGAACATAAATAAAGCATATTGTAACAAAAAATACTACCAGCTTTTTTTTATTCGTAATTTTTGGATATTTTTATTTATCTTTTCAGATATAGATACGGCAACCAGATCAGGGCCTGAAAAGGTATCCTGATCAGTTACGTAACCGGGTTTTACCGTTTACGCCCGGTAAAGCCCTGATCGGACGGCCTGTACTGTGCCGTGGTACAGAATACGGTGTGCCGGATCCAGCCGTAGTCTGTCCCGTAGTAACATTTCTAGTCGAGAAGTGGTTGCACTGCATTTCCAATGTTACACACGGAGAGAATTAAATGTTAAAAATTACCGTGCAGTAACGGTAACCAGATGATAACCCTGAAACTTCGCTTATTATTGCTGAGTAAAACACAGATTTTCAGGAAAATAAAGTAAAAAAAAATTTTACCAGATTTTCTAGTAAATTTTGATGTGTAACAAAATACGCAAAACTTAAATTTAAAAAATATATAATATCAGCGAAATTTTAGTGCGCATTTTATTATTTTATGCCTTTCAAAAATGTCTATACAAAAGTATCGTCTTTATAACAGTTATTTTAAGATTTATTATAAAATTGAATGAGTGTCATAGGATAATGTATTGTGCTCTCGGTAAAAATTATGGTGCGCGCTTAGTTAAAATTATCGTGCGGTACGGTACGGTCATTTTGAGGCACTGCATGGTAAAAACTCCCATTCATACCTTTCACTTCAGAATGGTATGGTGGTGGGTCTAAGTAGGGGTGTGCGGTCTCGTTTCAGTGGTCTATCTATTCCTTACATGGCGCGATGGGAGTTCCTAAAAAAATTTCATCTAAACTGTGTGCATAAACTGCTTATGATATCTTTAAGAGTGAATACGATTTTACAATTTTAAATGATGACGAAATAATATGTGCGCAGATTAGTCACATCACTCGGGCCTACGATGGTACGAAATGTATTGAAAAAAAATGGTAGTATTAAATGAAAAATAAATTCTAATAATTAAATTTCTCTTCTTATTCGTTTGTTGAGTATACCAATTTATATGAAAGAAAAAAAATCCAACAAAAAACAAATAGCGTTAATGTGTACCAATTTTTCAATAATAAATAATATTTGTTATTATTATTATTATTATTATGATTATTCCGTCTATTATTATGATTATTATCGCACCAGTCTTTGAAGAAAAAATACATTTTACTAACGAACCGGTGTGATGGTCTTATGGTTAGCGTGCTCGCCAATAATCCAGCGGACGGGAGGTCCCGGGTTCGTAACCCAGTCACGTACATTTCGTCGTGAAATGTTTTTCTTCAGCATTTCGCGGCGAAATAAGACACAGAGCGGGAAGTCAGCTGGGCCGCAAGAGGGAGGAACAGGGAGAAAGGTTGAGAAAAAAGGTAAACAAACAGTAGAGGAAAGAAACGGTCACAATGAGGGGAAGATATATACATTTTACCAGCCTTGTAGGACATTTTTCTTCTGAGGTTCACGCAGGTAAATTTTACTGTGCAGTACCGTAAAAATAACGTACGGTGCGGTTGGTCATTTTTAACCGACAGTAGGTAAATTTTCGAAAAACATGCTAAATTTTACTGTCTCCAATTTTGACCCTTCTTGTATAGTAAAATTTTAGCTACGTATTTGACATTTTCTGTAACGTGAGTTAAAAAAAACTTGTCGCATACGAATTATTGTGGTTTTCTCATTTGTCACCACATTGAAATTTATCACAGTAATTTTCATCGTGAAATTCACGACAAAAATTACTTTTTAATTCTCTCCGTGCATACATACAATTCTTGTGTGATTTATACGTTGCACTTTTATAGAATCGTCATTCGAACTTTTTATTATAATATTAATATGGTTTTTAAAAATGAAATGCCGAGGAAAATAGTATTTCAAGAGTTTGACAATTTTGTGTAAGTTTCGAGTAAATTTGCTTGGCTTTTTCATAAAAAGTTATTTCGCTCCTTTTGGGCGTTTACATGGAAAAAGTTATAGTGTAAATAAAACTTTTTTTTTTAATATACAAATATTTCGCGGTTACTTAGAATTTTCTAGATAGTTAAACAACCGATAATTGTTTCGAGGGCATTTTTTATTAGACAGCGTTTTTTTTTACTTGGTAAAGTTTTTTAGGGGGCTTTCATATTTTTTTGAAATAAATATGTATACAGTGCTACTGGTTATTGGTCACGATCCCTTGAAAGGCTTGTAGGTGTTTTTCGCTATCAAATAACCTATCAAAGTTGTATGCAAAAACTAACCAATTTCGAGACATGATTTTTATAATTTTCTTTAAGATTAACTTCAAGATTTATGATTAACTTTAAAATTTGATAAAAAAACTGTTGTATTCCATCAAACTTTTTAAAATGATTTGTAGGTTTTCACCTTACTGCAAATACTGAATAGGGGAATCACCCTAATATAAAGGATGTTTGGCGCATGGACCGACACATTTTTTTGGGGGGGGGGGGGGGGGGGGGGTAAATTTTTTCACCCTTAGACCCTATGTCCTAAGTGTCACGGTAATTGAGATATAATTATTTTTCGGTTTTTTTAAATTACCCGATATTTCGTCTTCAAATCGATATGACTTTTTTTGTGGTTGTAACAACACGAAATAACTTTTGTTGTATTCTGCATTGTATGTTTATTATAAATAAATCATTACTTAATGGAATTGGTTTAAAGAAAACGCCACTTCAGCTTCCGAACTCTTAAAAATGTGTAAATGTATGAAAAATTCCAACTTCTAAATTAATTATAAATGAAACTTATTCTCTTTATTTCGACCACATCATGCATGATTTCTATGACATGTAGCATACCGTAGAGAAGAGTATAAACTAGAGAACTTTTTTAAACAAAACTAAGTTCAAATCAGCTTTTCGTTTTTTTTTTTTTTTTTTATGAATTTGGAATGAATTTGGAAGTTGTCATTTTTCATACATTTACGCATTTGTTAGACTTTGGAAGCTCATAAGTATTTTTCTTGAAACCAATTGTATCAATTAATGATTTATTTCTAATAAACATACATTGCACAATACAATAACAGTTCATTCGTGTTATTACAACCACAAACAAAAAAGCTGTGACGTTTTAAAGGCGAAATTGCGAGAAAAGAAAACGAAAAAAAAATCATATCTCAATTACCGTGGCACTGAGGACATAGGGTCTAAGGGTATAAAAACTAGCAAATGATCCCACCCCAACACCCGAATCATTATGTCGGTCCATACGTCGCGAAAAATGTCGAGCAACGACGAAAACGTGCAGCTATGAACAAGTGTCGTCCCACGAACCTGCTGTAATCTTTCTGCTTGTAATGAGTCTCGTCCTAGTCAACATCCACCTCGTCTCTACTGATCTTTCTTTGCTTCTTATTGCTCATTTTCGCGGATCCTTTAAGGGTCCGTTGGTTGATGTTTCTCAACGCCGATTCCGCTTCCTCCGAATTCCAATTGGCGTTCCTCTGAAATTCACTGAGAGAGAGAGAGGGAGAGAGAGAGAGAGAGAGAGAGAGAGAGAGAGAGGAGAAAACTTGGAAATAAACAGAGACAGCTGTTCGGTACTCTTAAAAAATTGATCTGTTTTTTCGATTCTTCGGTCTCCACTTACGATGGCGTAAATATCAGGAAATTGAATAACCAGGTACTTCCGTTTCATTTCCCTTTCTTTAGCCTCGTCGTCTTTCGAGTCGGCATATTTCAGCCTCTGGGAGCTCACGACATTGCTGTCATTATCCTTGATACGATTGACGAACTCACGTCGCGTTACAAACTCTGGAAACGGTCAAATTACTATCGTCGTCGGCTAAAAAAGGACGATACGAGACCTTCCTACTTTTTCCCAATTTTTTCGATGAGAATTGTGAACGATTAACGAGTACAAAACGAATGGCCCGGGCCGTAGGCATTGCGAAACATGAAAAATATACTCACACATGGTTGATTTGATGTCTGCGTTTTTGGAAACGAAATTTGCCAAGATTGTTGAGGGGTCTTCAGCTACCTGTGTCCGTTTTATCGTACACTTATCGTACTTAGCTGAGCGTCAAGTGACGTTACGAAGGCCCTCAACCCGAAGCATCGCGTTCCAATATTACTCGGACTTTTTTTTCCTTCTTTTTTCCCCGACAAGTGTAAATAAAGATGAATATTCTTCCGCGTACGCGCCGGAATCCGCGGCGAAAATCTGCGAGTATCTACTAACAAAAACTATAAAACTTCTCATTTCAATATTAAGACGCATACGGGAATCGTGTGTATAAATTAATTTTGTAACCGTAAATAGGGCTGTTTTTTATGCACTTTCATCCACTTTCACTGCTTCTCAACTATCACGCTCTAACCCTATTTGGAGGTTAGAGCCGGCAGAATCCATACATTTGAAGAACCCGACTGTTGATGTTTCTAGCGTGCCATCGTTTGTTTGGAGCAGCGTTGCCCGGGTATGACGTGAAACACAGCGTTTCACATGTTAACGCTTTCCCTAAAAGGACGTATGTAGTAATGCTTACAATGCAACCGAATTACTTTATTTCTTTAAGAAAACCGACGAGTCCGGAACGATTCTGAAGTGTTGAAGAAATTTTGGAGTAAAAAGACGCTCGGAATTCGGGCGAATATTACGACATCTTAAGATTGAATAGACGGCTCGAAGAATGACCCAAAAAAAATCGATAGGAAAAAATAACATTTCATGGGTAAAATGTCATTATATGTTCGGTTCGTCACCGCCTTTTCGCGTAATGTCGACTCCAAGATAAAACGTCATCTGCTAAGGCCAATCTTACAATAAAAAAAAGTCGCGGCGTGTTCGTCGTCCGTGATAGTGGTGTTCATCTTTTTTTATGGCTGTGGTATTTACATTTTCTTTTTACTACTTGGCGTCGAGACGATGCCGCGTCTCTTGAATTTAAATATAATTTATTCCAATTATTCTTTCCTTTTGCCACATTTCGTCACATCAAAACTTCGGTGAAACCTTGATCGAAAACATAAGTTGGAATGGTTTGATACTTGGACAAGAACTTGATTGAAAAACATGATTGTATGTTAAAAAAACGTGGATGTTCCGTCAAAGCTCAAATTTAATCGTGCGTTCTAAATCGAATCAAAGTAAGGTAATATTTTGACTTCGACTCAAGTAACTTGAGAAACTTCACCTGCAACATGAGTTTAAACAAATGGAAATCAATTTGAAAAACTCGAGTTACAGTCAAATAAAAACTTCGCTCGAACCTTGAATAAAAACGGAAGTCGGAATGACCTAATACTTGGAAGAAAACTTGATTGAAAAACCGGATCGTATGCGAAAATAGTTGGCTTGCGTTAAAACAAAAACATGTCACCGCTTGAATCAACCTTAGCAGGAACTCGATTCGAAGTTGCGCCAAGCTTGTGCTGGAGTTTCAGTCAAAATAAATCAGTACGTGGGCTGAGGGTGTATTTGAAAATGCAGTGAAAATTTGCCCCGCCAACAGTCAAATTAAATTCTCGAGTTAAAGTTAACTTAAGAATCCGTGAAGTTTGAGTTCAACTTGAATTGGAACTTGACACTGAACTCGACTTTCAAGTTGTCGACTCATTCTTGAGTTCCTACCTTGAGTGGTACTTGAGATGTATGCAAAAGTCCAGTTCCCTCTTACCATTTGAGACCGCCACCTAGATTCGAATATGCAAAAATTGCTTCTTTTTCAATTTAGATGTAGGTTGTCCCTTTGCAATTTTAGGTATAGCAAGAGTTTGTTGTTTGATATTTGCAAGAGTATAGTGAAACCCGATAATTATTGTTATCTACGTCCCCCATGTGCTTATTGTATTGAAAAACGATATTTGGACATGACGTTTTTACTTTTTGTCTCTTAACTTTACAGCAACGCCTGACCGAATTTACAGGATTGACACCGTAGATCGTGCTCCCGAGAGGTACACATTTACAATCCTTAGCATCGGTAACGTCTGCTTCTCCATCGTCAGTCGACAAAAACCTCGGAAATATACGGGTTTGGCGGAACGATGGCCATTTAACCTCTCTTTTTGCTTCGAGTCTCCGTAATTATCTGGATAAAGTCAGAAAAGTGCAAAAAAGCAGTTAAATGGAATCATAGAAAATTTGGAAATTTGTAAACATTAAGTCCTGACGTTCCGAATTTTACACATTCAGTTTTGGCCACGTAGTACCCATGGCAATTAAGTTCAGCGGACTATGAGCAACTGTCCATTTTGCATTTATTTGAAGTACCAATCGGTAGAACTCAGAGAACGAATAAGCAGATAAAGCTTTGGGAAGAAAAATGGAAAAGGCACAGACATGGGGGATATGTAGGTAGCGATCAATCCATTCAGACCGAAAGGACAATATATGAGCAAATAAATCAGTAAGGAAAAATGGTTATCACACTTCCAGGACCGGTTGAGCCCACCTAACCCGGGGGGGGGGGGGGAGCAGTCATTGAAAACAGCACGGAGAGGTTACGAAGGGCGGGGGGCAACGAGAGTTGGCTACCAAAAGTAAACAGAGAAATTGAATGGGAAGAAATGATTGCAGTGCCAAAAAACGTGAAAAACGCAGAAGCTGGAGTTCATAAAAAAGGTGCCTGAAGAAGGGTCGCGGGGAGTGAGGGAAATACTCAATGAACTATCGAAGAAAGAAGAGCTCGGAAGAGGATGGGAATAGGTAGGATCGTCCCCTTATACAAAGCGGGGGCATGTAATGTATAGCGAACTATGGAGGAATAACACTGCTGAATCACCTACTCGCCAGTATGTTCACCAGGAAGACTCAGGTATTCGTTGGGTATAAGTATGGGAGGGTATAAGTAATAATAATTATAAAGCCAAGCGGGATT
Organism: Ophion slaviceki; assembly: GCA_944452715.1. Lineage (NCBI taxonomy): Eukaryota > Metazoa > Arthropoda > Insecta > Hymenoptera > Ichneumonidae > Ophion > Ophion slaviceki. The sequence goes on along the minus strand of OX101784.1, from coordinate 20,958,491 downwards.
CAGGGTGGGGAACGGAACAAGGGGCCACGCCTTTGTATTAAACGCGTTAACAAATAATGATCTTTAAAATAAAAGAGGACATGTTTACGGCGTTTTTGGGCTTTGAATCCGCATTCGGAACAAAAGATCGAGATATTCTGATCAAAATTAGATAGGTGGGTATCGAAGGAATACTGATAGAAGCAATTGAAAATATATACGCTGAAACGGTGAACGAGGTGGTAGCAATGGCAGGCATTTCAAAAAGATTTGAAATCAAAAGCGGAGTAAGGCCGGGATGCCCGCTCAGCCCATCGCATTTTAACCTGTATATTGAGGATGTGGGAAAGAAGAAATGAGGGTAGAACAGTTATAGAGGGAAAAATGATTTTCGCGCTAAAATTATACAATTAAACGAACTTACCTGTAAGTTCTGTTGTAATTGTATGAAGCGCCTCTTCCGAAGAGATCAACAAGTAGTACCCGTGAAAAATTTGCCGGCGCTTAAGATACGGCCGACGCTTGGTACGATATTCAGCACCAACCACTAATACCCAGTGTTGGTCCTTTATACGGGCCAATGATTTGGCCATGATTCTGCCAGTGCTCATTTAAAGCATGACAAACCAACGCACACCCAACCTTGGGCCAAATATCGATTACCAACTGTCAGCCAACTATTGGGCCCCAGTGTTGGCCCCGAACATGGGCCCATCGGTTGATCATGGGTTTGCCAGTTTTGAATTCAAGCTCGGTGAACCATCGAAGAACCAACGCTGGGCCAGTACTAATTAATGACCGTCGGCCAATTGTCGGGGCGAGCACAGGCCCTGAGTCTGAGCCAATCGTTTGACCGCGGTTTTGCCAATGCTTATTTTTAGCATGGTATTTTTAGCATGGCTCATAATGACTGTTATCTGAAATTCACTTTATTAAACATAAAATGGATTTAGACTAAAGTTTTGTGGTGTATTAAAAAATGCCGAGTTATTATGATAGTATTAAGAAACGTCTAGTATTAAAACGACGACAAAAATTAGAAGACTCTTTACAGCAGGTTAGGATCAGAGGCAACGAAACGAAAAGACAAGTAGATAGTGGAACAAATTTGGAAACATTCCACGAACGAGTGATTGTGCATAACGATGGAAGTGAATCTAGTAATTTTTTCGATAAGCAATCATCGAGCACAGAAACTTGTGAATCTGATCGATTGTTGGCTAAGCGTTGGGTTGTTTTGACAGCCCGAATATTGCACCAACAATATGAAGCCGACCTTAGCCCTACTGTGGGCCGGTGATCACGCCGACCGTCAGTTTAGTGTTGCGCCACGGTACCCGTGAAAAATTTGCCGGCGCTTAAGATGCGGCCGACGCTTGGTACGATATTCAGCACCAACCACTAATACCCAATGTTGGTCCTTTATACGGGCCAATGATTTGGCCATGATTCTGCCAGTGCTCATTTGAAGCATGGCCAACCAACGAACACCCAACCTTGGGCCAAATATCGATTACCAACTGTCAGCCAACTATCGGGTCCCAGTGTTGGCCCCGAACATGGGCCAATCGGTTGATTATGGGTTTGCCAGTCTCCAATTGAAGCTCGGCACATCATCGAAGAGCCAACGCTGGGCCAGTACTAATTAATGACCGTCCGCCAATTGTCGGGGCGAGCGCAGGCCCTGAGTCTGAGCCAATTGTTTCACCGTGGTTTTGCCAATGCTTATTGTTAGCATGGCAAACTGACGAATTGCCAATCCTGGGCCAACACTGGCTTTGAACGGTATAGTTCATACATATATACAAAAATGCTTTTTTACGTATATTATTGTTATATATTTTTTTATTATCGCTGCATTCAATTTTCTACCTCCTGTGATAATAAAAACTCATAATTACTGTTATCTGAAATTCACTTGATTAAAAATAAAATTGATTTATACTAAAGTTTTGTGGTGTATTAAAAGAATGCCGAGTTATTATGATAGTATTAAAAAACGTCGAGTGTTAAAACGACGACAAAAATTAGAAGACTCTTTCCAGCAGGTTAGGATCAGAGGCAACGAAACAAAAAGACAAGTAGATAGTGAAACAAATTTGGAAACATTCCACGAACAAGTTCTTGTGCATAACGATGTTAATGAATCTAATAATTCTTTCGATGAGCAATCATCGAGCACAGAAACTGATCGATTGTTGGCTAAGCATTGGGTTTTGACAGCCCTACACTGGACCAACACTAGCCCGAATATTGCGCCAACAATATGAAGCCGACCTTGGCCCTACTATGGGCCGGTGATCACGCCAACCGTCAACCAATGATCGTGATCTCTTTAGCCCAATGTTTGGCCAATACCCGGCCAACTGTTAGGATTTCCGGTATGCCTACTATTGGCCAACCGTACATGCCAGCGTTGGGCCGAAGAGATCACTCCTACCGTGGCGCAACACTAAACCGGTAGTGCTGCCGTTCATCGGCCAATGGTAGAATGTGATTGGCGTGACGCTGGCTCGAGGTTGGGTCGATTGCGTCGTTTTTCACGGGTACCTCCTTTGGTATACCGAGGGCCCCACCAAATTTCCAAGTTCAGATTTTTCTGAGCTGTCCATCTTCCCATTCCGACTGTCATTCTTTGAAAGTATTGCCGTAATATTAAGGACTTCTAATAAAATATTAGAACGATGGGTATCTGTAGCATTTGGGGGGGATTGATCTCTTTGGAAGAGGCGCTTCATACAATTATAATAGAACTTCACTTACAGGTAAGTTCGTTTAATTGTAAAATTGTATTTCGCGCTTCTTCCTCTGAGATCAGCAAGTAGATATTTGAAGTTGTTTACGGCAAATGTGTTGTAAAAGCAAAACATGTTATACAGAGTTGGATATTCACAATCAAGCATTATATTTTTCAAATGTTTTACACATCATATTTATGATTGATGGTTTCTCTTAACATTCGAATTCAAGATTTATAATGCAAACGATTTTTTTTCCTGAATCGGTCGATAATAGAATTTCGCGAACGTCTGTGATTTTTTTGACCATCCCGCACTTTTTAGAATTGTATCAACGCTTACGCCATATCGACTGGCTGCTCATGTAGCCGCATGACGTGTGCTATAAGCAGTAAATGACTCCGTGTCGACCCAGCCGATTGTTGACACGTTTTTAATCCACCGACTAAGCGTTTGAGTAGAAGCGCGGTTGTGGGGTCTTTTAAATGCTATGAACAGTTTTTGTTCCATCCCACGTATATCTTTTGTTTTTTTTCCAAATCTTGTTCTAACACAGCGAAGGGACAAATCAGTCTATCCTCTGAAAAAAAATGGACGACAAACGTGGGTTGTATCTTATTAACCCCCGACGTTTTTATCCATTCGACAATCTTCATTTCGATTGTTTCGTTTCTTTTTTGGATATTTCTAATGTCTATTACGGATAAGGTCAGGATACGATGGCCGGTTACCAATACTAGTAATGTAACTACTTTTAGCGACAACTTTTCAAGTGATAATTTCTTATTTGACCCCCACTTTCTTAGTTCGTCTAATACAGTTTCGATTCGATATACGATATCGATATACGATCGATACAGTAATCGATTCGTACTTTGCTCTAGGAGGCCTCAATCGAGCGATCCCTTTGAAAAAAAACGTTTAATTTGTGGATCAATGCCAAGATCAGGTCCGTATATAAGAGCAATTGCAGATCGCGCGCAGTTAAGAGTCCGATAAGACGCACCATTTTAGTATTCTTTGGTGAGAAAATCCAAAATATCTGGTATCGAACCACGGAAGAGATCAATGGTACTTCTTTGACAGAAATCCCACGATTTTCGTAGTCCGATGTCATATTGTTTTTTCTTTGAATCTGTCAACGAAGCCAGCATTATTTCCGCTGCTTCCACGGGTACTGATTTTAATTTCAATCCTTCTTTGAAAACATTCTCGCAACCAGGGTAATCGTCTTCCACATTGGGTGAGGTTTCCTATCGCACGATATCAACCATTTTTTATTAGGCTTAAAGAAAATCGGTTCAGATTCTAGTAAGGACATAAATATTGGAAACCACGGTTGAGCTGGCCAGTGTGGAACGACTAAATCCCTCTTGAGTTTTCAAATTTATTTTTTTGTAAAACGTGGAGTATTAAAGAAAAAGGGGGAAAGGCGTAGAAGAAGTATTGATTTCATTTTATAGTGAACGCGTCAACAGCCATTGATTCGGGGTATTTTTTCCATGACACATAATTTTGGCATTTTGCATTTTATCTTGTTGCAAAAAGATCGATGTTGGGACGACCAAACTTAGATACAATTTCTTGAAACGCTTCACGGGACAATTCGTATTCTGTTTCTGGTTCGAGCCATCGAGACTCGAAATCAGCTTCCACATTGTCTTCTGTAGGTATGTATGACGCAAAAATCCAAATGTCTCTTTGCTCACACCAGCTCCATATGTCTTCAGAGATCTGAGCTAGTTTTGGAAAATGGATTCCGCCTTTTTTTTATTAATATATGCGATGGCTGTTGTATTATCCACTCTTAATACAATATTGCAGCCACGACATTTTTTGCGAAACACTTGAGACCCAACCAAACTGCTAATAGCCCTAAGTGATTAATATGCAAGGGCCCGTGAAAAACGACACAACCGACCCAACCTCGAGCCAGCGTCACGCCAATCACATTCTACCATTGGCCGATGAACGGCAGCACTACCGGTTTAGTGTTGCGCCACGGTAGGAGTGATCTCGTCGGCCCAACGCTGGGATGTACGGTTGGCCAATAGTAGGCTTACCGGAAATCCTAACAGTTGGCCGGGTATTGGCTCAACATTGGGCTAAAGAGATCACGATCATTGGCTGACGGTTGGCGTGATCACCGGCCCATAGTAGGGCTAAGGTCGGCTTCATATTGTTGGCGCAATATTCGGGCTAGTGTTGGCCCAGTGTAGGGCTGTCAAAACATCCCAATGCTTAGCCAACAAAGGATCAGATTCACAAGTTTCTGTGCTCGATGATTGCTCATCGAAAGAATTATTAGATTCACTAACACCGTTATGCACAATCACTTTTTCGTGGCATGTTTCCAAATTTGTTTCACTATCTACTTTTCTTTTTGTTTCGTTGCCTCTGATCCTAACCTGCTGTAAAGAGTCTTCTCATTTTTGTCGTCGTTTTAACACTCGACGTTTCTTAATATTATCATAATAACTCGGCATTTTTTTAATACACCACAAAACTTTAGTATAAATCAATTTAATTTTTGATAAAGTGAATTTCAGATAACAGTAATTGTGTGTTTTTATTATCACAGGACGTAGAAAATTGCATGCAGCGATAATAAAAAAAACATATAATAATAATATACGTAAAAAAGCATTCTTGTATATATGTATGGACTATACCGTTCAAAGCCAGTGTTGGGCCAGGATTGGCAATTCGTCAGTTTGGCATGCTAAAAATAAGCATTGGCAAAACCACGGTCAAACAATTGGCTCAGACTCAGGGCCTGCGCTCGCCCCGACAATTGGCCGACGGTCATTAATTAGTACTGGCCCAGCGTTTGTTTTTCGATGGTTCGCCGAGCTTGAATTCAAGACTGGCAAACCCATGATCAACCGATAGGCCCATGTTCGGGGCCAACACTGGGGCCCAATAGTTGGCTGACAGTTGGTAATCGATATTTGGCCCAAGGTTGGGTGTGCGTTGGTTTGTCATGCTTCAAATGAGCACTGGCAGAATCATGGCCAAATCATTGGCCCGTATAAAAGACCAACACTGGGTATTAGTGGTTGGTGCTGAATATCGTACCAAGCGTCGGCCGCATCTTAAGCGCCGGCAAATTTTTCACGGGGTCTGCCAACGTATTGGCGGTGGCAGCAGCAGCATTATTGCAAAGTATTCCACTGCAATTTTTGCAAAGTCGAGTGCACGGTATTCCCGCCTTCTTAGAACTACAGCGTGCTGCCTTGCAGTCTCCCGTGCAACCACAAATCACCTGAAAAACACACAGAGGAACGAATCAATTGATTATTTTTAATAAGATATGATGTATCTAGTCATGGATCCGAAAATAAGCGTTTTTTAAATTATTTTTTAAGCGAAATTCCTCATTATATGCATTTTATTTTTATTCCATATCATTCCACATATTTTTAATGTAATTTTTATTTTTTTATCGCAATTAAAATGGCAGTCTCGTCTGCGTTTCCTTATGACCTCTTTTAGTGCATATCTTCTCCACATATATAGCTTTATACGAACGAACGATTTTGAAAAAGACATTTAAAACCCCTCAAAAGACATTGAAGACTCCGTTAAAATGGGAAAGGGTCGTGACGTAACAAGCGCAGCGCCGCCATTTTCTTATTTTTCTCTTACAGAGAATGTACGAATTGTGTTTAAAAATATGTATAATATGCAATAAAAATAACATTTATGTGATGATAGTTTCACTACGAATAATAAAAAAATGCTTTTCAGCTCCATGGTGAGGTATAACCTCTTAACCTGAAATTACAGTAGAACTTCGTTTATCCGCGGTAATATGAGGAGAGCGTTCCTCGGATCAGTGAAATTACGGATAATACGAAAACACGCACAACCCAAAAATTTCTACTACTCCACGCATAGGCACAGCAGATTCTTCTGTTTTATCCGAGATCATCCGTATTATCCGGGGTCCACCTCGGATAATGCGGAGGACCCGAATTAGTCGGTTGACTCGGACAATGCGGAACGTAAGTTAACCGAAGGTTGGAGAAACGAGGTTTTACTATATGTATTGAACATTTGGTTCCGTTTATTTTCATGCGAGGAGAGGAAATAAGTGGACCGAAATATAAGCTCACCATCACCAATAAATGCTCTTGGGCCGCATTTTTTAAATTCGTCACGGGTACCTGCAGATTCCCTGTAAACATTGTTGGTTTGAAGGCGGATAAGATAGGATGTACAATGGCATCTCGCTGAACCAACCGTTCATCAGTTTCGTGTGCCTTGTTTACAGTTAGTTTCTCAAAAAAATCACGGATAAGCTATGGTACGTCGTTGTGAACAGTGCTGAGGAAATTAGCAGCCGGTTTATATGAGTCAGATTCGATACAACAATTTTCGATTTGTTTGCCGACTAAATTTGCTGCAACGTCCACTATCACCTGTTGTTGCTTTTCATTTGAAGAGGTAAGGTCGCGAAACCATTCCCCGCAGAGTTTTGAAGGAGAGAAGTTTTTATAGAAAATCAAAATTCCTGCTCCGTACTGATGCAAGATATCAATGTAATCACCGTATGTTTCATTTAATTCGCGATACGAATATGTTGGTGATATGCCTATCTCGCCCTTAGCGTAATTCTGACAATTTGAATTTTCTTACATCTGAGGCTTCAACATAATCAGAAACGAGTTTGAATGATGCGTTTATTTGTGACTGTTTTGTCTCGTTTTCGGGCATCTTGGGCGCATTCCTCTTGAAATTTATCCAGCAGTCCGCGTGATATCTTGTCCCCGCATTGACTAAAGATCGAATTCCTTCCAACCGACATGTTACGTCTAATCCTAAGGAATCGTGTCATTTTACAGCTACACCGAGTATTATCTCCTTCATGTACTCATGTTGTACCAAGCTGCTGGGCCCATTTTTACAACGCCACGGTTTTCCACATATGAAGCACAACGCACGGAAACCGAAGTCATTTCCTGTTGGCACATATCTGGAAATGTTTGATGACGAGTCTTCAGAAGAAGTAGACGGTTCTGTAGAACTGTGGTGCATAGCCCTTGCGAACCCACTTTTTTCGAGGCCAATGCGTACCATTTTCGATATTTGCCGTGTACAACAAGAACTGAAAGACCACCCCCCTGCTTCCACTTATTGGCTCCGACCAGTTTGCTTATCTCAATTAAAGTTTTAAGACTTTTCGAATGCACATTAGTGATATCATTGCTCTCGGCATGCAATGCTTTATTGCAAATACTGCATACAGCAGTAGCGGAATCCATGATATCCGCAAACCTAGAAAAAATGAATGCTTTGACTGTAGACTAATAAGGTAAACGGCCCAATTACTGACACTTTAAGAGCAGCGGTGTCGGATTTTTACTATTCATTGACGCGTGATATAGCTAAAATGAAAAGTAAAGATTTTAACCCGTGCGTTAAGGCCCCCGAATGAGATTCACCTATTAAACAAGTCAAATAATTAATATTTATTGATATAATAATTGTTTTAATATCGCTTCTCTGCTGCCGGGGTTCGTGACACTAGAGAAACATCCATGTCGTAGTTTGTGACCCCTATGTATATCCGATTCTTGACGCAGTTTGTGACCTCTACGTGTACCCGATTTATGACCCACACACACACACACACACACACACACACACACACACACACACACACGCACACACACGCGCACACACGCACGCACACACGCACGCACACACGCACGCACGCACGCACGCACACACGCACGCACGCACACGCACGCACGCACGCACGCACACACACACACACACACACACACACACACGCACGCACGCACGCACGCACGCACGCACACACACACACAAACAGACACACACACACCGTCTCTTACTGCACGAATATTGAACACTGCTCTCACTCTCATTCTCGCACTCTCACTCTCACACTCTCATTCTCGCACTCTCATACTTGTCTCATACACACTCTCATTCTCGCACTCTCATACACACACACACACACACACACACACACGCACGCACACACGCACGCACACACGCACACACACACGCACGCGCACGCGCACACACAGACACGCGCGCGCGCGTGTGTGTGTGTGTGCGTGTGTGTGTGTGTGTGTGTGTGTGTGTGTGTGTGTATGAACAGTAAAAAACATTGAATTAGTGCACAACTATTTTATTTTTTGGGCATATGTATTTCATACATCTGTACATATGTATTTCATAAAGCATTTTATACCCTTCCGCTGGAGATAGAATCAATAAATCAGCTGCCTCCGCAGTCTCCATTCTCTCTTCGACGCAGTCTTGAGGGATAAACTTTTTTTTCTCCCTATCAACATTCACAATTATTAACATATATATTATAAACATTGAACAATGCAAAAAAAATATGGCAGCATTAAGTATGAAAATATTTTGAATACTAGATTTCCACAAATTTTAATAATTTATTGATAAATTAATAATAATGAATAATTAAATCATTGTCAATAATTTAATTAATTTGTTATGTCACGGCAAATTAGAATAAATAAACAAAAAATGGATCGACGCAGCAGGTGACAAGTCGAGGGTCAACAACTGCAACATAGCCTCAATTATGTGACGTAGTTATTGACACCACGGATTTAACCAAATGTCTAACCAATAGTTAAATTATTTTTTATCCCATCGACAGTCTGGTTCCTACTGAATATGTCGATACCATTTTTACGTCGTTTTATACTTACAGGGCGAACAATTTTCCGATTTACATAGATCGTCGCACTTGCTATCAGCGTCTAGCACGGCCGCTGCGGAGCCACTGATGAGACGCGTGTTACACTGTTCACTGGTCAATTTCCATTATAAAATATTTCATTACAAAAAGTGTGTTTGCCCAATAATTAAAAGTAAAAAACGCTCTTTAAATAGCCGATAATTTAATTATTATTCGACAAAAACTACATGTATGGCAGTCAAAACTTTGCCGACGGGGTCACAATCGGATAGGGTCATAAACTGGGCCATTTACCTTACCATCAGGTTCTTTTATACGAGGGACTTATTAAAAAATGATTCAATTACTATAAACTGCGTATTCGCTTGGAATTCGACATTAAAAAATACGACTAACTTTTGTTCCTCCCTTTTGTATTGCTCATAATGGATAACAAATGCATAAAAGTGAAATGTTTTAAATCACGAAATCATGCATGAATAACTATTTAACTAATAGAGATATGGCCAAATATCATTTTATCGATTTTCAATATTTTAATTCATACTTCATGAAAAAAATGAGCAATCACCATCGTCATATTTTGTTACCATCCAGAGTAAAAACTATTTCTTCGGAAGATGATTGCTATTTTTAATGTTGCACGAATTAAGTTTTAATTAATTACGAGTCGATGAAAAAAAAATTGAAAGATATGTAATTTTTTTTGACCAATATTATTTTAGTAAAAAATATGACCGACATTGTTATTTTCAGCCCGATTTAATTGTGATCAAATGTGTGTGCTTAATTGAAGTTGCAAAAAAATATCAAGGAATATTTAAACATACGTTTTATCGCAATTACATTAGGCTTCGAAATAATTATATCGGGCATATCTTCGACTACAATAATATGGATGAAAGAAGCGTCTACATAAGTTTTACAAAATTAATTAATTCGTGCAAATGTGAAATTGCAACCATCTTTCAAAGAAATTGTTTTTATTTCTGGTGGACAAATGATGACAATGGTAATCAATATTTTTTTTCATGACGTATGCATGAAAAGGATGAAATCGATATATTTATATTTATCGATATCTCGATTAGCGTACGAGCAACCGGCATAAAGATGTTTCTACGCTTTCCGAAATCTACATTTAATGGAAAATTATTATGCTACAAAGACGTAAAAAAGAAATCTAAAAATTACGACGAACAAATTATTCAGGAATTTTCATATTTATTTATCTTAAAACGAAATTCTTTATACGAATTTTATTATTCCAAACAACTTTTGTTTGAAACATTTTTTGATGGGGCTATTAATTATCGAGATACGGCGATTTTTAAGTAGTCAATCCCTATTTTTTAGGTCTGGGGCGCGTTGAGGGGCAACATTTCATTGGGGTTACTTTCAGTGTGCAACCAACTAGTTTCAGTCAAAAATTCTAATCTACGCTAAAAAGTGCTAGGTTTTCGTCTCTTTTACTGAACTATCATGTCAAGAGATTGAAACAAACGAGAGAGCAAAACCCTGCGATTGGAGATGCGAGCCCAGGGGTTGCGAAGGAATCGAGTATAAAAAGACCCAGCAAAAGGGGCTTGATCTTCTTTTTTGAAAGAAACTCACCAGGAGAAGTTGGTACAGATTCGGAGCAATCCGGGAAAACTCGGGGCTTCTTTACCCTCGTGTCCCTTCTTGTCCTGGTTGGTAGGGAGAACCAGAACGATCGGGGAAACCCGTGACCAGGCATCCACTCTAAGGAAGCTATCTGAGACCTCAGATAGAGTAGCGGAGGCGCGGTAGAGAAAGCCTGTGGAGTGCCAGCCGGCACAGTGTGGCAGGAAAAATTAGCGTCGGGCGTGAGTGCCAGGGCAGGAGCGGCAGCGGCGAAGAGCGAAGGCGCGGGGTACGAAAGAGCGTGTAACGGTTGAGAGACGTGAGACGCGAAGAAAGCGCTAGGAGTGAGAATAACACGCTAGCGAACAGTCGGTACATAGGGTACTGTTGTACCGTCGGAGCAAAGAAAGCGGAAATTCGGCGGAAATATTCGACCCAAGCTAAGGAAAATAAAGAGATAAGCGCGATTGTTAAATGCAAACAATTAATTACGGAATTCAAGCATTCTTGCGTAGTTAGTAGGGGAAGCTGGGGTCAATTGGAACGTTTTTGAAAAAATCGGTTAGTGTGACTTCATTTTATACCTTATCTGTTTGGTAATGGGCTTAAATTATAGCTACATTATCTGGCTATATGATAGCATTATTGATTTTGCTTCTACTATGCCCTGAACTTAAGTAGAAGCTATTTAAAAACTCTTGGAAAATGTTTCAATTGACCCTGTGTGGGGTGCAATCGAAACGGTGCCTGTGGTTAGTTGAAACAGGTGTTTTCAGCTGATTGAACTGATGTTTCTACTAAACCTAGGTACTGTTGATGATGTGTATGAAGTGATAGAGCATGTTTGTTGTGAATAAAATACAGTTTTAATTAAAATAATCGATTTTATTGCTTTTCATTCCAGTTTTGGTATCACCGAAGGCATATTGAGGTACTTCAATATTATTTTACTTATCTAGTGTTTATTTACTCAAGATAATCAGTCAGAGAATAATTTTCTTACTAGCGAGGTACTCAATGAGACCGACCTATTTAGTCTTCGAGTTTCTTTTTTACTCTCTTAGCCTGTTTTCTGCAGTCTTTCTCTTTAGTCTCTTTCCTTGTCCCTTCTTTTTCTGGGGTATCGGTATATATTGTTGACTTTCTCTTTTTCCTACCCCTATTTAGCGTTTTAATATTTATATTTTTATATATATTTTTTGGTATCTTCATATGCCTTGTTTATAATTTTCGAGATCGCAGCTTCCGCGGTTCGTAGATTCGAACGGTTTCTTAGCGTCTAAAAAAAACAAGATTTGAAAAACTTGCTTGCATATAAAATGTTTGTTTCAACTGCCCCCATACCCTCGCTTCCAATAATTTATCAAATTACAAAGAACCTAAATGTTGTAGGTAGGCGCTGACCACAATAAACTCACTAGGATATTCACAGTAATGATGATTGTAACAACACTGAAGAAGGAACAATAGTTTTGGAGCAATACGCAAAATAATAGTAATAAAAAAATTTACTTTTTGTGTCGAAAAAGCTATGCACCCACATAAAATGTTCGACGCTCTCGGACCGGCGGCGTGAACCAAGCGACAGGTTCCGATATGCAAAGCAGCTCCTTCCCCCCTTGGGCCCACGACGCTATCAATAACGATCTTCGAGTTATTCAACTTGTTTCATTTGACCCGTGTTTCTATCAACCCTAGCCGCCCCTACTAATAGTACTTCTATTGGCTGTCGCTAGCTAACGATAACGAGAACTGGCACTACCGAGTTATAACGAGTTACAGAATCGCGCTACAGCGCTCACTTTTTATTTGTACCGCCCTTAACTTTGGCTCGTCTTTCGTTCTTCACCATGAATGCAGCGTACAATTTGTACTAATTGTCGTTTGATCACAGTGCCTGCTCCTAATTCGGAACAAAATTCGGGAAGGGAAATTTTTTAATGGAAATCCGTTTTAGCCAAATGGTTTTTGAATGAGAGTCTTTTTATTATTGTTTCTTTTCGGGCAACTCCCATAATTATATTTTTGCGCGATCGTTATTACCGAGTTATCACCGGCCAAATAAAAAATGCTTTTTTTTTACTTCGGTCGGTCATTAGTGTTCCACGCACTCCACTATTCCGCACGCACACGCGAGGTGCCCAGTGCCTACACAGGTATTGCACGTTGCTCCCACACCAGTGTTTCACACACCCTACTATCCCACATTTACATCCGAGGTACCCAGTGCCCACACGAGATTGCACGCACTGTACAGTTCTATAACATGAACACACTCTCCATACATACAGGCCCGGATCTACGGTTTTTCCGAGCCGGGGCAAACACTTGACATCGGCGCCGCTCACCTCAATTTGAGATTAAGAGGGGAAATCTCTTTAGACACACGAAAATGAGTCATTTTTCATGAATTTGTTTTAAGGTGAGGGTAGGGGTTTCAGCGTGAAAAAAAAAACACTTTTTTGCGAATTTGTTTTAGCTATATGGATTGAGTAATTTAATTGAAACCTTTTGTACATGGTTAAGTTTAATTTCAAGAACATTCTGTGAAATTTGTACGCGAAAATATCCACAAACAAGCCGGCGCCACGTGTTTCTCGAAACCACTTTTTCAAAGTTCGTGTTCACTGCCATTTGAAAACTACATGACCGATTTATTTCAAACTTGGTACACACTTTCTACATATAAAATACTTCCCCTCAATGGTTAGTTCGAGATTTTTTTTACATTGAGGGGGGTTTTCCACCCCGAAAATGGCGGAATTTTTCGTGAAAAACACTTTTCACTCTACATGATCACCCAAAATTTAGAAATGAAAAAAAAATTATCATAGACCGTTGGGGGGAGGATTTAATGGTACTTTGACTAAATTTTAATGGTACTTGATTTCAGATAATTTCTAGCTGAGATACAGTGAACACCGTAAATCGTGTTTTTCCAAAGGCGTTCTTGGAAAAGCTTTGTCACCGGCTTGTTTGTGGATATTTGCGCGTACAAATTTTACGGAATGTTCTTGAAATGACACTCAACAATGTACAAAAGGTTCCAATAAATTTACTCAATCCATATAGATGAAAAAAATTCGCAAAAAAGTGTTTTTTTTTTCACGCTGAAACCCCTACCCTCCCCTTAAAGGTGATGAAATCATCACATCATTTTAAAATTTTTACATTATCTTATTACAACTTTCAAGTGTTACATTTTTTCTTTCTTTTTTAAACAAAACAAAATGGCGGCTTTATAAGGTATTCCTTTAGGCGTCTTTTGAAAAACTACTTACAAGGCATCTTAGGCACTACTCAGGCATCTTTTAGTTTTTATTTTCGATGGCTAGGAGCACGAGGCCATTGAAATTCACTAAAGCGAATTTGGCGCCCCCTTAAATTGCCGCCCGGGGCAGCTACCTCAGTTTGCCCCCCCCCCCCCCCCTAGACCCGGAGCTGCATGCATACATACCATAAACGCATTCTCTGCACATTAATGCATCCTCCATCGAAAATTAAAAATTAAATTTAAAAAATCAGCTTCACACCGGCTTCAAAAAACGATAGCAATACGGTAGGCGGGAGGTTACCGCGAATACTAGGCGAAGAAACGCACAACACGGAGAGCGCGATAACATATATAGGTATAGCCAGAACGGAGACGTAGGAGATATAGATACAGTCGGCACTGTAGGGGTTGTCTTAAAATATTAAAAGGTCCCTGCAAAATGTCGCTCGATCGGGGGAGGGGCGGGGGTGTCGGAACCTCATCCGCCTTTTCTTTTTAACCGTTTAAGACCGGCACCGAGATCCGAATGTGTCAAAATCATTGCCCCCATGCAACTTTTAGAACCCGAACTTTTTTTTTGAAAATTATTGGAAATGGGAGGTTTCGAATGTGTAACATTTGGAACATGAGTTCTAAACGGTTCAGGGGCGATCATTGTTTTTTCGTTGTAAAAAATAAGGGTAGTTTATCTATTTTTCAATGTTCACGTAAGAAATAACGTCAACCTTAATCGAGTACAATATTATTTGCGGTGGAACGCGCTAAAAAAATTGATTTTACTCTTGAGACATAGAATCACGTAGCATTTATTCCAGAAAAATTAAGATTTTCCGGTTTCATAAAGTCTGTATCGCATACGCTCGTCTTGAAATAACAGTGGGTGATCAGTTCCATCGAAGCAAAGCGATTCAGCCAGCCTAGGGGCTCTATAGGCATTGATTTTTTGATTCGTCGTGTTCAGAGAGGACTTCTGCGTATTTTTTTCCATATTGAACAAGACTTTCGGCGATTTCGAACCGAAATTTCTCGGGATCTACTGGCCTGAGATATGACAATTATTTCTTATTCAGAAGCCCGGAGTTTACAACGCATGTATTGAGCAGATAATGACAAATAATAAATTTGGTTGCTTACCTTTTTCGCTGACTTCTTGAGCAACTTTTGCAACGTCACGTGTTTGTCCGAAGATGTTGTCGCCACATTGGATTGGCATAAGGGGGGGGGGGGCTTTCCAGGTTTTTAAGTGTTGTTGGGTTCATCTAGCGTGCATTGAAGCTACTAGTACGTACAGTCACTCACTTTACCTACAGAAAATGATTTGGACCCTTTTAAAGTGGATGTGCCAACTTTGGAACATCAGGCACTAAAGGGTTAACTATGTACGTCAAAACCTTGCACAGCATTTCCAGTGTACTTGTGTATCCTTCACACATTGTATTTTTCTATAATAGTGATATCAATTTTATATTCTACAATAGTGACATTAATGTGATTCTTTAAATAACAATAACAATTTTCTAATAAAATTATCCCTGAGGTTTGCCAAGTATATGTACATTTCTTGTACACTTGCATAATACGTACATTGTACTTGGCTATATTATAAACTATTTACTTTGTATTGTACAATCATTGATGGGAAAAATATAATACCATTATACCATTATTTTGCGTAATTTTTAACTTTTTTAAAGTTTAAAATAAATGGAGTGTGTGACAATGAAGCGTTCGTCACCTCGAAGAAACGAGACATGGAGATACTAACTCTCAAAAATAGAGGAGAGTGAACAGGGAGAAACCCGATTCACGTGACAGTTTCAGTTTCCGGTTCTTTTATTCACATATTGTTTTCCACATGAGTTATTATTATTAGCATTGCCCCTAGGGTCTCTAAAGCATTGATTATCACTCAGAATATTTTTGTTTTTGAGTGTCAGTCGATCTTGTCTTTGTTTGGCTTTCGGCTTATTTGTTATTTTACAGTTATGTTCTAAAATGTGATTCTAGCCTAAACTGAGGTGTTATGATAGAGGGTTTAATGGTTGGTGAAGCGGTGCAATTCGAGAGCTTTTCTAGCCTATCGGGGGGACAGGACGTAGAATATTCCTTTTCGCGTGATTGGTGTGGAATTCACGTCTGTCGTCGTTGGTTAACGAGTTCAGGTATGGACATACCGAAGTCGTTAATTTTTCTCTGTTGGCTAGGTGTAGGTCACGTAGTCTCTCGCGGAATGGTTTTTCGTTTAACATTACCCAGAGGTCCTCCGTTGGGAATTGCATCAGTAATCCAGCGGCGTTTTTCAATGCTCTTTTATTATGGCACCTCAAGTTTTTTGAGGTTGGTTTCATAGTATAATGGCAGCAGACATGAGATATAATCGAGGGATGATAGGATAGACCTATAATCGAGGGATGATAGGATAGACCTATAATCGAGGGATGATAGGATAGACCTATAATCGAGGGATGATAGGATGCATGCTCGGATGATGCGGTGTTTAAGGAGTGAGGTCTAGTTGGAACGTTAAAAAAAGGCCTTTCTTCCGATTTTTTTTTCGGCCAAACGATAAAATAATTTACAACAAAAGTTCTTCCGTTTAAAAGATATATATTTAATGTAAACATTATAATTTTTTTGAAGAAATATGTTTCAAAATAAGCCGATACGTATCAATGGCCGAGGACGCTGCAAAAAAAAACAGGTTTTGCGGTGATCACTCTCACACTGTGACGGATTATCTGAAACCAACAAAACAGGGGGGAATCTTTAGTTAATGATATAATGCGCCGGTTGAACAAAGGGTTTTGAAAAAATTCCATTTTTCACAAAATGGCGGACGTTGAAAGTCAAAAGTGTTGTTTTGACCAAAATTTCACTTACAAAAATTGACTGTAAAAAAAATAATTGTCCAAAAAAGAAATACTTCGTTCATCTGGAGGAAAACTATGTATAGAAGAAGTGATATAAATTTCAACCCGATCGGTAAAGCCGTTCTCGAGTTATATTGATCACCGACTTCGAAAACATGGTTTTGACAAAAACGAGTTTAAAGTTTTGAGTACGATTTGCATGCAGATAAAATTTTTTTTTTGTAACTTACATAGAGTCGTCTATTCCTGCGCCACATAGTTCGCCTTCCTGCGCTTTATTAATTGCATATGAAGCCATTTTCAGTTGCCGCCGAGCTACCCTCGCCTCTCGAGTGTTTTCCAGGGATCGCCGGTTAGCTTTCTCGACTCGAATACAATCTTCGGCCTTGGCAAACGCGTGGGCGTGTGGTCCCAACTTGATCCCCATGGCATCAAAGACTACTAGCTAACCGTATGTACCCTCGTTAAAAGTGCAGGTAGCGATGTAAGCGGCTATGCTGACGGTAGTATAGCTGGCAGGTAATGTTTTCGGCATGATCTTTGCACATTTCACAAGACTCGTGATCGCCGAAAAAACGGTAAAAAAATTTATTATTCTGTAATCAACTGCATCCGTTTTTGGCATATGGTATTCATCCTGATCTCTCAATTTTTTGCTGACGTACTCGCTCCGCCATCATCAGTCTCCGCAGTTTTTGGATTAAAATGCTGTTTCCTTTTTAAGGTTCGCGACTTATAAATTCGTCGATTTTTCCTGTCTTCTCGCGATACTTTTTTTATCCATTCTGCACTGAAAAACTCAAGAAACTGTTCCGAATATAAACGTTCACACGGTTCAACGTTTCGAATCTAACTGCTTCTGAAACAGTATTTCGAACTACAAAGGTTTTTCTTATTTTCTATATATATATATAGGTATGAAATACAATAAAGACCTTCAGCGACCCTTTGGAGTCGAGCACACAGCTGCCGCTACCTGTTTACTTTATATGGCTCAAACACGGCGTCCTTCAAAGTTATGTATTTCGGCAAATAATGGTCTGATTTACATTCAATTAGTCGGATAATACTCGTAAGATATTATACTTTTAGAAAATTAAAAAAAATCGATTTTTTGAAAATTCTAACTAGACCTCCCTCCTTAACGTCGACATTGCTCTGTCTCCCGATTATACTCTGGAGGCAGTTGATTACGTAATTGGTAATGTTGATTCACTTTGCCGATAGCGTGTGTACTCACATGGTTCTTGTCAGTTTTGCTCCAAGGTATTCTAAAGTATTTTTCATTGGTACAAACGTATCTTCTCTGATTACGGGATCCGTAAGTTTAAGGTATCGTTGTTTTCGAATGTGGTATTTTCTTCCGAAAGGTACCACTTGTGTCCTTTCTCTGTTGCATTTTAGCCCCCATTTGTGGTAATATTCGATGAGGTTCTGCGTTGTACGTGTCGCTTTTGACTTTGCGTGGTTTGGCGAAATTCCCGTTTCGATTACACACATGTCGTCAGCGTACTGCGAGATCATGTCTGCTTCTTCTGGCACATCGGATATATAAAAGTTGAATACGATCGGTCCTAGAACCATTTCCTGTGGTACGCCGTGTGGTTAGATTTTAATGACGCTCGTTTCATTGAGAAATTTGCATCGTAGTTTACGGTTGGATAGGTATGACTCGACGCATTTTTACGATGCCTGGGTTGACATCCTTCCGTTTCAGTTTGTGTGTCAGTGCTTTGCCATTTATACAGTCGAATGCTTTCGATAGGTCAAGCGCTGCCACACATATGCTTCTGTCATCCTCCAGGTTTTTCTGGATAAAGTGCACAGTTCTGGAGAGCTGTGATGCCGTTCCGAGTCTGGGTCGAAATCCGTGTTGCGAATCTGGGATTATTGCGAAGCAGTCTCCCATACGATTTTGTATAATTCGCTCGAACCATTTACCCATGATATTCAATAGTGTAATTAGTCGATATGACGAGGCTTCGTTCACCGGTTTTCCTTGTTTGTGCAAGAAGATGCAGGTACCAGTTTTCTATGCGTCTGGGTAATAGTTGTTGTCTGGGTAATAGAAGTTGAAAATTTCTTCCATGCGTGTCCAGAAACTGTCATGCATTGTTTTAAGATGTTCGGCTCCAAGGCCGTCTGGGCTAGGGGCTGTGTTATTTTTTAATTTCTTGAGTGCCTTTTTCATCTCGCGTAGGTATGTGTTATTTAGCGGTCGGATTGGATCCTCGCTAGCGTCTGTGGTGAGCTCCTCTGCAACGTCCGAGTTCCGTACTATTGCAGTATCAATGGAGTTTCTCGGCAACTTGTTTTCGTGAGTTGCATCCCTCAAGAAAATGTATTTTGTTTCCGGGCGGCTTGAGTGATTTTTGTATTCTCCGTGCCACTTTGTGATTATCCGTTTCATTCTCGATTATTTTTTTCCACTTTTCTTGTTTGTATTCCCTAATGCGTGCGATGGTGCGTCATGATGGCCAAAAGACGTGCGGACTTTTCGAACCGTCTCTGCAAAATGTTCACCATTTTTGTAATGGTTTTCACAATTCCTATGCGTTGCTCGATCGTGCAATTCCTCATGACTAAACCTCAATATTTTCTGATGCCAGTTGTCAAAGATTAGTACTCTTTGTTCGCCACGAAAAAAATGGCGCGCAATTTAAAATGTCAGTTCATTTGAAACACCCTTTATCTACCAAACTGTTTTCGTATACCGTGTCAGTTATTTCGTCTAACATTTCTTTCGTGTGTTCTGGAATTTCCAGAAATATTTCAACTTCTAGTTCGCCATTCAAGGGTGCAGTGGTTGTATCGAATTGTTTTACTTTTATCCCATTTTCTGGTCATATAGGGCTGTTAGAGAGCGTATCAAATTCGTACCATAGGACCAAAGGTTCTTTTCTTTTTAATGTTCCATTTCGATCATATTTGTCTTGTTAACACTATTCGGCTGGTAACAATTGCCCGTGTCCAAGGGCGATCGACAAGCGTCCATGTGTCTTTCGTATTATCGATTTCAATTAGTCAGCCATTGCTTCGATTCATTCCCTACATTAACGGGGTCCTCTAGTTTCTCGGCTGTTTATTACGGCTTTTTCAATAATTTTTTACGGGCAAAGCATCGAAATAATCAATCTCATTGTTTTTGCATAATCTTTATCAACATTTAAATAAGCTTTACACATTTTTTGAAGTCAAAATATATAATAGAATAAAAGTTATAGTGGCCGAAAGGAAGACATCAAGTAAAAGAGGTGCTTGACGGTGACCAAGATTGCGGCTGTTCTGCTTATCTGAAATCAAAAAACCAAACGGCATTTTAATCTTCATATTTAAGACTAGCGATTGAACTAGAGTGAATTCTAAATTACAAAAATTGACTTTTTAATACACTTTTGAAAATTACATTCTATTTTTTACTCATTTTTTCTTAAATTTTTCGCTCGTACAAAAAAAACTATCGAAGCAATCATGATAATCCTAGTTCAATCGCTGGCTTATAACATATTAAAGGTGCTGTATAAATTTGAACAAGATCGGTGCCGTAGTTTCTGAAATATCGTGGTCACCGTTTCGAAAAATGGTGTTTCGAGAAAAACGCGTTTGAAAGTTCGCGCATGTGATTTATATTAAAAATTTCATCTCACCGTCAATCTGCTATGCCTGGACCATACAATACGCCTTCCTCTTCTTCTTGGAAGTCACGCAGAGCTGCTCCGTCTTCCCTTTTCGCGATTCGGGCCTGTTTTACAACATCACTCGTGCGCCTTTCTGAAGGTCGATCCGAGAGCTATCACGCTGTTGAACATATCCTTTAGCTTGCGGGCCGATTTTCACTCCCATGGTTTCCAAGGTCTTCAGGATAGATTTGAATCCTTCGTTGAAGATTATGACAGCGAGAAACGTGGCTTTACCGATTTTTGGGCATGAATATATTTCTTTTTCTGTCTCACACTTGCACGCCATAGAAATTTTAAATCCCAATCCTCGTATATCACGTTGATGGAAAGTCACTGTACTTTTGCACTCTTTACAAATAACAGCCGAAGAAATGGTTGAAAATACACTCACAAAATTAAAAATACAATACAAAACAATCTGTTCAACGTTCACTTCAAAATTTTTATTTTGACGAAGTTTCTTCGCTGACGCCGATGTAAACGACTTGTCTTGTTCAAAAGTGTATCGGTTGCCTGCGAATTTTCGCTTTTTAGGTCGATCGTAACGAGCCGGGGCGTCTCTACTTCCTTTCTTTAACATTTTGAAAATTATTTTCAAAAAATCAGCTACCTGCGACTCGCAAGAGAAAATATAGTACGCTTCGCAACTGCCACAGCAAAACTGAACTAACCGACGCTTCACGGCGTCTTAGTCAATATTCGAAAGCGTCTGTCAACGGTCTCGGCTCCCCTTTACACGGGCCTAATTCACAAAAGGTTCAGGTAGCAGTTAGATTTAGGGATATCAATACAATGGTCAGCGCCGGTCGGCTTTCGGAGCAGCCCGGCGCGCGCTCCGTATACCTGCTCCGTTCCAGGGCCGTAACTTGTGAACCACTTCGAATATCGAAAAATCCTTTGGCACACATTTTCTACACATGTTGTAGATGTGATTTATGAAAAAAAATCGACTTTTTCGACCCGAAAAACTAGAGGACCGCCTTAACTTTCTTTTATAGCTCCATGAACTGGGTTTCGACCAATCCATTCCGCGTTTCTGTCACGATCTTGTCGGCTGTTTTCTTCTGCGTGACTTACTGTTTGAAAATCTTCCCGTGGTCTTCCTCTGAGACTTGTTAATATTTTCACGGCTTTCCACGCCCTCTTTTTGGCGTATTTACCCTGCTATTTACGCAGTTCTGTTCTTCCTCCTCGGCGTTATCTGATCTATTAGGAGTACAACTTTGCAGTGACCGTTTTACTTAGAGAGCCACTGCGGCCGAAGTAGTGGCCCTAGCTCAATAAAAAAGTGGCATTTTAAACTAGAGGCTCTGCCAATGTAAACAATTTAAAAAAGCTAACGGATACGTGTATGCATTATAAAGTTATAGGCACTCAAACATGGCAACCTACGAACCGAATTCTCAGCATTTGCGGGAGGTTATGATTTACTTCTTCAACATCAAGAAATCTGTGGCTGAGGCCCACCGTTTGCTTGTAGATGCTTACGGGGAGGATTCTATTAGTGAGAAAACGTGTCGGCGGTGGTTTCAACGCTTCAAAAGTGGAGATTTTGAGGTCGAGAACAAGCATGGTGGCGGAAGGCAGAAAGTTTTTGAAGACGGGCTGACAGCTGGGCGTTGTGTACTATGAGCTGCTCAAACCATCCGAAACCATCACAGGGGAACTCTGCCGACGTCAGTTGATGCGCTTGAGTAAGGCACTCAAAGAGAAACGGCCACAATTCAACGGAAGACATGACAAGGTGATACCCATATAGGGTCGCCTGTCGTAACAAAAATGCCAGCATTCAGCCATTAAACGGTTTGCTGATAATCGGCCAATAATTCGTCGACCAGCATTGGGGTACTGTAGGCGGATGAACGGCTTGCCAGATCTATGCCAGCCATTCGTGGGCCAATACTATCGCACCGATAATATGGCGATCAGCATTGGGGTATCGTAGGCAGATGAACGGCTTGCCAGATCTATGCCAGCCATTGGTGGGCCAAAACCATCGCACCGATAATATGGCGATCAGCATCGGGGTATCGAAGGCGCATGAACGGCTTGCCAGATCTGTTCCAGCCATTGATGGTTTGTTTTTGGGCGTTTTGCAAATGCAGGTCGTTAAACTGTAACACGTAAAAATAAGGAATAAGGTTTCGAAAAGCATATCCTACTGATGAAGCTGAAATTTTGCACCGACCTTCTTTTCAATATTTTAAGAGAACCTTTAAAAGGATATTGGCGACTAGCAATAGTTTTCGATATATCGGATATTGAACGTTATTTATTGTACTGCGCTTCTACTATATTAAATAAATCCAAACAAAGCCATCCCACATGGCAAGTGATATGCACATACGGGCGAGCACTGTTTGCCAGGAAGCAGCGCGGCCGGAGGAGTGGGGGGTATCTATGGGATATATAGATATACTCGTATGGCGTGAAATAATAAACTTTACAATGCGATGTATGGAAAACTGTTGCTAGTCGTCAAAAATCCGTTAACGGTTTCTCTTAGGATAATGAGAGGAAGTTCGGTGCAAAATTTCAGCTCGATCAGAGGAGTATGCTTTTCGAAACTTCGCCCAAAACGAGCGAGTTATTTTTACAGCCTAAATGGACCAAAAAATTGTTGGTAAACTTTAATGTCACGAATAAAATTATCGGTATAAAAGTAAGGAACGAACAAACGATGGGTTCTGTAAGTGTTAAAATGGCTAAGTGGGTAGGGCGCTCGACACTAGAACGAAAGGCGCAGGTTCGATCCCGATGAAAGGTAAAAATTTGAACAATGCAGAAACTGTTTTTAATGCAATTATTCTATGTACATGGACATAAGTAAAGCATAAGAAAACAAAAAAGATACTACTAGAATTTTTATATTCATAATTTGTCAATTTTTTGTTTTTCATTGCCGGCAGAAGATCCGGCAGCCGTTGCTGGGCCAATATGGGCGTATGATAGTTGGCCCAGTCCTAGCTGCCATTCATGGTTTACCATTACCGACCATGCATGGTGCGGATCTGGCCCGTTTATATAGCCATTACCGCGCCATCGTTTGTTCTCTGGCAACCAGTCGTGGGCCATTACTGTGCCGATTGTAAAACCCTATTTGGGTACTGCAGCATGACAATGCCCGACCCCATGTTGCAAATGTCGTGAAAAAGTACTTGGAAACGCTGAAATGGGAGGTTTTATCCCACCCGCCGTACTCTCCAGACATTGCCCCTTCCGACTATCACTTGTTCCGCTCAATGGCACACGATTTGGCTGACCAGCACTTCGGTACTTACGAAGAAGTCAAAAATTGGGTCGATTCCTGGATTGCCTCCAAGGACCAAGACTTTTATCGACGCGGGATTCGAATGCTACCTGAAAGATGGACCGAGGTCGTAGCTAGCGATGGGCAGTACTTTGATTAAAAAATATGTAGCCACTTTTTTATAATAAAGCCTTAAACTTCGGAAAAAACGGTCACTGCAAAGTTGTACTCCTTATACAATTTTCATTTTCTTCGTTTGACTCATCGTGGTCTTCATACTGAATCACGTCCGACTTGGATTCAATTTTTATGTCGATTTCTTCGCTCTGGTGCTATGTCTTTTGTTGGGGCAAAATCTTTATACAGGGTGCGCCAGAGAAACTTACTTATTTGAAAAAATTCCCGCGCGGTGAGTTGGGCGGGTAGAGGGGCGAGAGGGGGCGCATCTGGAGGGGGAAGTTCCCAAGTTTGTTTCTCCCTCCAGTCAGTTGCCATCATGCTCTGGTCTAGAGAGCAGCGGGCCTTCGCAGTCGAGAGCTTCTTTTCTAACGGTCGCTCACTTGTTGCTACGCAACGTGCCTTCCGCGCTCGCTTTGAAATTCCTCCTCACAGACTCGTTCCTGGCCGTAATTCGATTCTGTCGTGGGTTAACTCATTTCGGGAGTGTGGAAGTGTCGCTAAACCCAGAAATGGACTTCAACGGATCATCAGAACTCCGGAAAATGTCGAAAGAGTGAGGCAGTCAGTTGTGCGTTCTCCCCGGCGTTCGGCGCGCAAACACGCAGCTGCTATGGGAATTTCTAACACCACTGTTCGACGAATCCTCCATGAAGACCTTCAATTTCATCCCTATAAATTGGCTGTTGTGCAAGAATTAACTGAACGCTCATCTCTCTCAGAGGCGATCTCCAATGGCCGGCACGCTCTCCAGATTTGACTCCATGCGATTTCTTTTTATGGGGTCATTTGAAATCTCTGGTTTATGTCGATCGACCACGGATCATAGCACACCTCAAGAACAACATTCGCGACGCCATTGCCAACATACCGATTGATATGCTGCAAAGAGTGGATACGAATTTCAAAAATCGACTTCATCAGTGTATGCGCAATGGGGGTCGCCATTTATCCGATGTCATTTTCAAGACTGCATGAAAAAAAAATTGGGATATTGTATTCTCAAATAAAAAAAAATTTAAAACAATAATTGAAGTACTTTTGTTTTTATTGACCTTTCAAATAAGTAAGTTTCTCTGGCGCACCCTGTATTTGCTAGTATTCATGCATTTGGTTCCTTCAATAAACCTCGCGTCTCAGGTGATATCGACTCGTCTATCCTCGATAATCCACACGTGGTATGCCTACGATATCTCTTAATATCCTAGAAATACGCCTTGCCTGGCTCCGAAAACGAATTTGCTTTTCTTCGAACTGCAGTTTAGTGTAAAGACCTTGCAACCTTTGTGAATGTATTCAACAAGTCGTACCCTTCCAGTCCATTTTTCGAATGCTGCCTTTCCTCCAAGATTGCTAGATGGACTTATATTTCGAATGTAGTTGACTATGCTTATGCTTCGGCCAAGAATGATCACAGTAGTTCGGATTGAATTAATGGGCATCTCGTCGTTTTGACTAACGTGTGATTCTTTTGTTCTGCCACTCCGTTTTGTTCTGGGGTATAAGTAATAGTGAATCGTCGACCGATAGCGTTTTCTTTTAGAAACCGATCGAATTCACTATCTTGATATTCCTTCCCGTGGTCTGATTCGTGATATTTTACTTATTTTCCTATCTGTGTTTCAACATGACATTCACACCCTTTGAAGCATCCAAAACTTCATAACTCCGCTTCAGCAATTGAATTTTGCACCATCTCGAATTGTCGCCTATGAATGTCACAAAGTATTTTGCCCGTTCATTTAATTATATTTGCATTGGACTACACACGTCCGAGAATAATTTTCCTGGAGGTTCCGACGTTCTAAATATCATATTTCGGAGAGTGACTCTCGTCATTTTTCCTTGAATGAAAATATCGTATATGAATCATTGAGCTGAGTTCCTCAGAGTCATATCTTCTTCGGTTTTGGTACGATTGCACTCTATAAGATGTTTACCATTCAAGTGACCCATTTTGCGATACCAGCTCCGTGTTGCTTGAACACCTAATATATTTTCGAAAGGGCTTATTTGAAAAAAGTGCTTGCTTGAAAAGAAGTGTTACGCCGTTTCCTCGTTTAATAGTAGTGAGCGAGACTTGCGCCTAACCTCGCGCTACCCGCCTCGCACGAGTACGGGCAACTTCGCCCGATACACGCGCGCACCTACCTTCAAGCTACCCAACGTGCACGCATCGCTGGGGCGGCTCACCGAAGTTCCGCGGCTCATCACTAGATGGAGACGAGCCCAGCGCTTCTCGTCAGTGGTGAGCGCCGAGAACTTGAATATAAGGAGCCGCTGCGCGAAGCAAAGTTCGAGAAGAGCAACTCACAGCTGTCGGGCTTCCACGTCAGACACTGGAGCTACAACGCGTCGAGGCAATCTTTGCCAGACGCTTCTCTCTCTCCTTTTTCCTGTCCACGACTGCATGCTCATGCGTCGAGGCCAAAAGCGTAAACGCATTTCGCAGCGGAAACTCTCGATCTGCCTCACAACTGAGTGGAAATTGATCGAGATCACCAGGCCGATCAATTCGTACCCAGGGTGCCTCACACGACCACCTAGAGCGACCTTGTGGACATGGGACGTGAGGAATCGACGGTGGACTTCTCCACGCTGGAGTAAGACCGCTCCTTCGCTCCTGTCACCGCTAGCAGAGACTCCACCTCGTTACTGCTCTACGGCTACTCAAACTGCAACAGCAGCGAGAGTACACCGAGGGACCCAGTTATCAACCATTGACACCGTCAACGAGACCACCACAGCTAACACCGAGACTCAAACGTCGTCCGGCAGCGAGTGGGAAACGCGGTCTCCCAAACAAGCGTCAGCAACGAGGGCTCTCACTGACTCTTCATCAAACACTCCACCGCTGCATCTTCTGCCAGGAGTAAAACTAACAACCACAGTGCCGCAACTATACTGGAGCGAGGCACCGCGAGCAATAAACATGTATTTTATCGACGACAACAACAATAAAGTTTAACAATGCTTTTACGCCGCACCTCCGCTGTATGATCATTTCGAGACCTGCCCCAGCGCTGCGCCTACACTACTCTAAGTTTCGCGAGCTATCCGAACAAGTAGAAAGTATCATCCGTTAATTAGGCCAGCGTGGAACACGTCATCTCCTTTTTGGGGATAATTCTGGCTGACTCTGTCAAACGTCAACTTAATTCCTTGATCGAGATTCTCCCCACTGATAATAAATGAGTATGCAAATCTGAAACGTGTAGTTCTTCTTGTAGGTTATTACGGCACAATGCCCTTTTATTTTGGTTGCAGCATTACGAGGTAGATTTAGCTTCGCAGATTTCATTACACCGATTACTTATTTTCAGCCTATGAGTTTCGCGTTCAGTTGATTCTTCTGGCGATACATGCAGGCTCAAATTTACGTTGAAATTATTTGCATTCGCATCTGGACAAAACGCCCCTTTATGTCCGGGTTTATGGCAAATATTACACTTTTATCGAAAAGGTTCATACTCGGGTACGCTTTTGTTATTCCAAACTTGACGCTTGTCCTTGAATCCCTTAGCGAGCATTGCATTCTGAATGCTATTACACGTATCGTTTTTGCGTGCGTCGGCTTCTTCTACGGTTTTTACTCGCAGCACTTCCGGAGAAGGCAACTCATCTCGTAATTCAATTGAGCATCTGAAATTGTCAAATTCTGATGGCATGCTATACAATAACATAATTGTTAGTAAATCACAGTTCGCTTGATTTGTCCACTGAGTCGAAGAATTTGTGCAAATGTTTTTGTACGTCCTCGCCGCCGTCTATTCGATGCAATGTCCATTGTGTTAGACCGTTGCCTTGCGAGCTGGCTCTTTCGATTGGTATATCGTCTGAAGTTGCTGCCATATTTCCCGCGACGTATCACAGCCTTTTGTCCGCTTTAATTTACACAGGCTAATCGATAAAATTCTATCCGATGTGGCCTTTTTATCCCCGTCTTCCCACTTTTTAACGGCACGAATGGATGCGGTATCGTCTCTCATCGCTTCCGGTTTCTTGCTCTGTCCATTTAGGTGTGTCCACGCATCATTTTTTAATGGACGAGCTTCAACTTGTATCTTCCATAGTAATGTTATTGTTTTTGTTTAACAGCTTAACTCTTGCAAATTCTGACAGAGCATTTTTTTATTTATAAATATGCCAATACTCCTTCTCTTTTTGCCGTTCTCTGGGCCCATGACCTGTTCAATTTTTATTAGTGGATGGTGAGCAATAAAAACAACACCATAGCCACAGAACTAAATTCCAACAACAACAACAATGATGATAGTAAGGATGATGATGATAATAACAACAACAACAACAATAATGATGATGATGAGGAGATGCGTTGCCTGGAGCAATGGCGTTTATTATTATTATTATTAAAAAAAATAATGATACTTTGGCAAAAAGTCCAATTCAAAGGAAATGCGTAACAATATTTCAAAAGCACCAATTAAAAAAACCACAATAAGACAAACGCCCGCTAAGAATATGCAACAGTGATTTACTTACAGGCTGTCCGATCGTAAAGTCACAACCCAAATAAATCGAGAAAATCAAGTGGGATAAAAAAAAAAAATTTTTCCGACCAAACATTTACTACTTCAAGCGGAACAAGCGGAACAAAAGTTCGTATACTTGCTTGTTTACGAAGTCCCGTTTTTATCAAATAAAAACTTCATTTTCAAATTGAACCCCCTCTCCGAATTGTAAGCCTTTTGTAGGAAACGTTATTTAATCTGGCAACATTTTTGCCATTCATCTGGATCGTGCGATTAAATGAGACACCCTGTGTAAATCAATTGACGTGTGTCCGCTTGAGTTCTAATTGTGTTTGCATTCAGAATGCATTTGCAATGGAAAATGACCTTTTTCGTTTGAAAAATGAACTTGAGCTCCTCGGCCGGAAACCACAAAACATTCATCGGACATCTCTTTTAGAATCTAACAAGGAAAGGTTGCGGGGTCGATCTCTCCGATTTCGATTAAATCTGTCATGCTTGTAAAATGAGTAAAAATAGGCGATACTTTTTTTTGTTATCTGCGGAACCCGATTTTCACGGGTTGAAACGCCTTCAAGACAATTGCGGTGTTTTTCGTTTGATGTCGATAAGGTTTTAACGGTACGAGCTATGAAAAAAATTCAAATTACAACAATGTTTATTTTTTCGTGTATTATACATTGGAGATGAGAATGACAACGTTATACACGAAAAATGAAAAACACCCCTATTTCGCAAGTATTCTTATATTGAAAATATTTTTCGAAAAATCGATCCTCCTGAGACATTTTTCGATGTCCCAATACTTTGTATCCATCTTTTTGTTCGAATTTCAACATTTTTCATAAATTTGAGTAAATGGGATTACCCCAATCTTCCTATGGCTTTCGAGAACGTTCAAAAGGACATTAATCAGCCTACGAAACTCTGAGAGCTCCTGTCGATTCAAATATGTGTATATATATACGTGTGTGTGACATTTTAGGTGAAAGTTTCAACCGTGACTGTGCTTATTTTTGTCTAGCATGAATGTGTTATATGCTATCGTATGCAAAGAAAAATAGGCTACACATATTATCGCATTTTTCGATTCAATTTTCGAGTTTCGACCGTTACATTTTTCAATCACTTCTTGGCCTTTATGATTTGAAATCGCAATGACACCGAAATTATTTATACAGTATAAAAAATTATTCGTACCACTTAGGCTGAGTTCTCAACATGTTTTCAAACAAAAAATAACTTAAAAATTGTTATATTTTTCACCGCTCGTAAAACGTGACATTTTTCGAAAAGGCCAATGAAAACTAAAGGGTATTTTATTTTTGAAAGCGATTTTATTCAAACGCCATGTAAAATTATGCAAATTGTAAGACCAAGCCAGCGTGGATCTTTTTTTTCTTTCGAGGAGGTACGACTATTGAGTATGTAAATAATTAAATTTCCGTCGAAATGGGTTACGAAATTTGTATTATGTGTCGATTTTCTGTTTAGATATCCATTTTAAGGGGTGAGATGCAGTCAAAGGCGTGAAAAAACGAGCATTTTGAATAATTTTTTTTTTATAGCCATTAAGTCTGTTTCATAAAAGTGGTTACGCAGACTTTTTATGTTTTATTTTAACTTGACTTGTACAATTTTGCAAAGAAAAATATTGATTATTTATAAAAACATCGCCATCTTTGTCGGACCCCCTTCGGCATGTAAATTTCCAGTAAAATTTTACTGGATCATCTGAAATTAAAAAAAAACCAAAAAAAATCATTAGTTTAATAATAAATCTAGTCCTTAATCGAAGCTTTTTTTTCAAAAAGTGACAAAATAGCCGCTTCCGACAGATAACTTTTGATTCTCGGCCAAATAATCGCTCGTTTATTGTTAAAAAAAAATCGAAATTTTCAACAAAAATGAAAATCCTTCGATTAAGGGGTAGTTTTTAATGCTATCAATAAGCACACCAAATTTTATTAAAATCCATCGAGTGGTTTTTTAATTATAGTGGTCACCGACTTGAAAAACATAGTTTCGAGAAAAACGCGTTTAAAGTTTTTCGATGTGGATACGGTATTATATGTTCGTAAAATTTTGAGCTCGATGGATGAAGCTAAACTTTTTTACATATTCTGATCCGCTGAATCCGAATATCACAATTTTTTGTCGAAAAGTCGAGCATTCAATTGTTCATAGCCAATTGTTAAAACAATTGTTCATAAAATTAAAGTGTTTCGGGATGAATTATTTTTTTAAAACATTTTGGGCAATTTTAAAATGAAAGGATCCTTTATATGATTTTTCTAAAGTTCATAGTTTTTGAGTAATACATTTTTGAAAATTTCTGAAAGAGTTTTCCATGTTTACACTTGATTTATGTATAGAAATACTAATAAAAAATTACTTACATCGAATCATCAATTCCTGGGTCATACAATAGGGCTTCTGCCGATGTGGAAGCTTCCAAAATATCAATTTGTTGCTGTCCTCGAAGCATAATAGGGGGGGTCGAAACCGGTTGCTTGCAGCTGCCGTCCGCTACCTGCCATGAGGACCCGACGTCCCTTCACTAATTATGGGATATCCCGGAAACTATTCATCGGATTGCCTTGAAATTTTCAGGGAATATTTTCGAAACACCATACTTCAAGAAAATGAAGAAAAAAAATCGATTTTTTGAAAATTCTGACTGCATCTCACCCCTTAATAGAGGATGATAAATATTAATTTTATTTGAATATCAACTTACTTCACGACGAAATTGATATTTCAAAAGGAATTCAATTTGTTCGTCCTGTTTTTCACGTTACTTCCTCAAAAAGCGATATTTCTAAACAATGTCATTTTTTATTTTTAAGATTTTTTTAACTTTCATGTATAATCAAAAAAATTCTGAGACGAAGCCAAGACCAGGCAAATTTTTTCTTAGGTACCGATTAAAAAAAATCGGATATAATTAAAATTTTATCAAAGTCGGTGACGAAATATTCTCAATATTTTACTTTTCCGTTAAGGTAGTACACGTGAAGAAATGTATGAGATAGAGAGTATTCTAATTCGATACTAATGTTGTTCAGGGTATCCTGCATACATTTGTGAAATTTGACATACATTCGAATTTCTAAACCGCGCTACATAGGGGAAGAGACAAAAATGACGAGACACAAGGTCATAAAAAACGGTGGAATGATGGATGGATTTTATACGGTTCGTATGAAAAAAAAGATCACTTTTAACCATAAAATAATCATTTTGAGTGCCTAAAGTATGAAATACACGGTGAAACGGGATCGACCGAATGTATTGATGCCTCCGACTTGGCAACGCTGTGAACGATGCGCGATCCATTGACACCTTTTTTACAACGTTAGTTATTACAAACCGTCGTTTATAGGGCGGTCGATTTATTATTTGATTAAATCCTCAATTTGTACACTGCACAGTTGCAACAACTGCACTGTCAATTTTAGAACGTGAACGTATGTTTGCTTTTGAATGGGACAGTCTCTATGTACTACCTTAAAATATGAATTTTGTATAACATTTTAACAACAAAAAACTCCACACAATGAATCGAGTTAATAATCAAGTAAATCGAAAAATGCGATATTATTTGCTGTTAATTTATTTTTTGTAAAAATAAAATTACACGTTAAAAGTTCGTGCTAATTTGAAATGATCAAAGGTTCGACACCATATTTTCACGAGAATTGCCTCGTGCATACATCGTGCAGAAAAGAAATGACCGTATTTGATAGCAATCGAAATTCATTTTCAGTATTTTAAAGTAAATTTATTCAAGGGGAAAATAGAGAGAAAAAATGAAAGATATCCCTCGAATTTCTTTAAACATCACGCTCGTTGTCTTGCAAGATAAAAAAAAACAACATTTGTTTGTCTTAATTTCAGTAAATGAATAGTTCAGGACAGGAAGCGAGGGTTGCGCAATGTAGACCGTGGCAAATCAAGTGTTCACGATCGATGAAGTATATATATATATATATATATATATATTTATGCGCACACCGATATCTGTCTAACGGATATATCTGTGACCGGAAGTGTAACGTGGCGTCGAGGGATCCGTGACAGCCGGAAGTAAGTGTATCCGATTTTCGTTGATGCTTCGATTACTTCGATCGGATTCTTCTCTTGTCCCGAGAGCTTGTATAAAAGAAAAGGGAGAATACAAATAAAAGAGAGAGTGAGAAGGGGAGAGAGAAAGAGAGAGAGAGACCTCTACCGTGTTGTTCTTGAACTGTAATTAAATTATAAGTGTAATTTTTAAGTGTAAGTGTCCATTCAAACTGAAGAAAAAGGTCGAGGCGGAAAGATGCGAGCGAGAGAGAGAGAGAGAGAGAGAGAGAGAGAGAGAGAGAGAGAGAGAGAGAGAGAGAGAGAGAGAGAGAGAGAGAGAGAGAGAGAGAGAGACAGACAGACAGACAGACCGACAGACAACAAGAAACCCGCTTGAAATATAATTTTTTCCGATTGTAGTATACATATTAGAATGATTCTACATGTTGCTTGTGACAAATTTCGCTGCGAACTCCTCCCAAATAAATTCGACAATCGTATTTTGGCGTGAATAAATTTGAGTAGTTGGAAGACGCTGGCGGGTTGTCGGACGACGAATGAGTCTTCGCGCGTCCACCCACCATACTGGCAGCACTCAGCTCAAGTATAAAATGGTCTGAGCGATCCAGCAGATCCCACTTTCGATTGAGACATTTGCAGCAGGCTCGGTTCGTTTATCCTGAACATCGAAGTTTTCTCATATTTGCGATATTAATGTTTCCAACGTTGTGTGTTTATCGGAATTCTTAGGTAATTTCTCCAATCGCAATTACGAATTGAGGCTTCGTGTACGATTTTCGGTACTTATTTGCGCCCAAATGGAGGTGTTTTGGAATTCATCGACAACCTAATGAAAGATCACCCTGCATACGTACTCTAGTTAACGAAAGACAAGTAGTTATATACATGTGCATACACATCCACGAGATATATTAATATTATATATCACCATGACTATGTAAAAAAAGAAACGATGACCGCATAAGTGTGCATGTAATATATATGTCCGATCTGGTACTTCGAGCGTGCAAATAACACGAATTCTAAAGCGTTCCAAATAGAACGAGTGTATGGAGGTAAAAAAGAGTGCGCACCAAAGGAAATAAAACAACAACAATAATAGTAAAAATGTGAATCTCGAGTGAATGTCAATGTTGTGTTGATATTTCGAAAAAGTAAGATTATCGTCTCGTTGAATTTACATGCAGTGTTACATGACTATGTCGTGCAACTGTTCGATTTCTTTGTTTGAATATTGGGCGAAAAACTTCTTGGACGTGCCGTTCGGCGTTTTTGTCACAATCGTTTGTTGAGCACAACCTATAAAGGCATAATTGTAACGGTTTTCATTGGCGGGGTAAGAGTGCCATTAATTCGTATTTTTTAGTTGAACTTGATCTGACTTCTTTTTACTCTGTAAATATGTTATAAGTTGCACTTTATTTACTACATCTTAAACTCAATGCACATATTCCAGCATTGCCCCGACCACTGTGCGGGACAGTGGGTGTACCCCCATGAAAATTTATATACGCAAACATATACTGAAAATTTATTTTATTAATAATTGTAATATATGTGAAATGTATGTCATATATTGAAAATATATGTTGCATATATGTGCCAAATTCTAATTTTCGTAACGTTTTTATATATGAGATGTATATGCGTGGTATTACTATATATCAATGTATCATATATCAATGATATGTGTAGCATTTACCCTGCATATACACCACATATATTTAGCATATATGTTGCATACACACTGCGTACATACCACATATATACTGCATAAATGGTACATATATGCCACATATATACAGATATGCGTAGCATATCTATACATAGTGTTTATATGTAATAGCGTACTTTAACTGTAAGTTGGGTTTTTTTAAGTTTAAGTTTTAAGTTTTCATTAAGTTTAACTGTAATAGTGTTTATACACAGTATATATTTTTTGTCAGGAATATGTATCAAAAATGTATGCGTCATATATGACGCATACATTTTTGATATATTTTTCTGACAAAAAAATAGATTGAAAATATATCGAAAATATATGCGTCGTATATGCCTCATATATGCGTCATATATTTGGTGCATATATACTGAATATATACGTATTATTCTATTTTCCGTCACTATATATGCGACCGATATATATATATATATATATATATATATATATATATATATATATATATATATGTAGCATATATTTTCTGCATATATTTTACATACATAAATTTCCATGGGGGTAGAACGCCAGAAAATATTGATGGGACTTCAGCAGACGGGTGGGACGTGCGGTAATATGCAGAGCGTTCTTTAGGGCTATCAGTAACAGGAGATGGTAGTAGGGCGAAGTATTGTTTAGTGGACAAGTGGCTCGGGCCGGGACATTCTGTACAGGGGGATGGCAGTGGGGTCGGGCGTTCTAGATTGAGGGATGGCGTAGGGCGGGGCGTTTTGCAGAGGGGGATACCATTACGGTGGCACTCTGTAGTGATGGATGGCAATATGGTGGGGCGTGAAGACGGTGGATGAGGCACAATAATGGGCGGGGGTTTTTGAGCCGTAATGACTTGCACATACTGTTCACATAATTTGAGTAAGTGAATCATTCAAGTCGACTCAAGAAAATGTCTCGGAATAAAGCATGCAACCAAACAAATATTACGGAATAAAGTTATTTAATTCCTAGTGAGAAAGAAAAGTACATAATTTATGTCCATTAAGTCCTTTTTGTAAGGCCATTCAAGAGATAACCCTGTTTTTTTTAAATTGCACTTACATTTTTTTCATAGCTTCTCATACTTTGCTCAAAAATGACAATTTTCGTTAAAAACAATGGGTCAGCTAGCTCTAGCGCAGAAATCGTAATAAGCCGAATGGAAAATTTATAACATTCCATTTTTATGACGTCGACTATTCGAGTCATAATAAGCCGAATGGAATATTTGCAACATTCCATTTTTACGGAGTCGATTATGAAGTCGACTATTCGAGAGCGCTGATGTTTTCAAATACCTCAAAATACACCTTTCAAAGACGCATGGGCATATTGTTCCTCAATCGGCCTCTTTTCGAAGAAAAAAACACAAACTTGACCCCAAATCACCTTGAAAGGGTTCGGCAACATAAAAAAGGAACGACACGTGTGTCTTTTGACATGTTCTAGAAAATATGGTAATCAAGAGTGACTTCTTGTCGTGCTACTTATCAGCGTCAATTCCAGCGCGTCGCCCTGTATGTATTGATGCAAGCGATTGGTTGACATGCTGAGAATGACGGACAGGGAGGCAAAGAGTGAGTGAGTGAGTGAGTGTGTGTGTATGAGAGAAGAAGGGGGGATAAACCGCTTCGCAACGTTCAACCTGTTGCTTCTCACTTCCGCGGCTGACAAGAGTAGGATGCCAATCGGGACCCACCGATTTCGCCCAAACTGCGTGGGTAGAAGGCGGTGCGTCTCCACTTAATGGTCCTAAAATATTTCGCCTGAGTAGGCCATAGGAAAGGGTAAAACGCTCTCCAAAGATTTCCGAGTAGAGCTTGAGGGATATTTTTTCAACCATTTCCAAGTCAGCGGCGTAGCGTAGTGGTCAAGCGCATAGCCTGTCACCCCGCTGGCTTGGATTCGATTCTTGCTGCTACCGTTTCTTTATTCTTTTATTTTTGTTTTTAATTTCTTGCAATGTTCAACTATTTATTGTAGAATTTAAGTATATATAAGCAGTTAATTTATATAATTAGGTGAAGTTTTTAATGCAAACAAAAAATTCAAAAATTCTTGCAATTAATTATGTACACTGCTTGTTATTCATTATCAGAAACAATTTTACAATTTTTAGGGTGATATTCGTCGTAGAAACATTTGAAACGTACATATTTTTCACACCAGGCACATTTTATAAAAGCATTGTTTTAGCAGTTACATTTTTCCGAAACATGATTAATTGGAAAGCATACTTCATTCAAATTTTGAAACGAAGGTTTTTCCTCTGTCAATTCGATCGCCCAGCATCAATTCAGTGCTCCTGTTGTCACTCCTATGATCCAGTCCGCTTGATTTGAATCCAAATTCACAGAGGACAAATTTTCGTGTCAAAACTTGAATGAAGTATGCTTTCCAATAAAGCATATTTCGGAAAATGTAATTGCTCAAACAATGCTCTTATAAAATGTGCCTGGTGTGAAAAATATGTGTTTCACATATTTCTACGATGAATATAACCCTAAAAAATGTAACATTATTTCTGATTATCTATGAAAAGCAGCGTACGTAATTAATTGCAAGACTTTTCGGAATGTTTATTTTCATTAAAAACTTCACCTAATTATATCAATTGGCTGCTTGGATATATTTAAATTCTACAATAAATAATTGAACATTGCGAGAAATTAA
The DNA here is from genome assembly GCA_944452715.1 of Ophion slaviceki. Classification (NCBI taxonomy): domain Eukaryota; kingdom Metazoa; phylum Arthropoda; class Insecta; order Hymenoptera; family Ichneumonidae; genus Ophion; species Ophion slaviceki. The sequence goes on along the minus strand of OX101784.1, from coordinate 20,921,237 downwards.
AAAAAAAAAAAAAACGGTCGCAACAAGAATCGAAACCAAGCCAGCGGGCCGACAGGCAATGCGCTACGCTGGTAACTCGGAAATCGTTGAAAATACCCCTCAAGCTCTATTCGAAAATCTTTGTAGAGCATTTTACCCTTTCCTATGGTCCACTCAGGCGAAATGTTGTAGAAACGTCAAGTGGGGACCCGGCTCCTTCTACCCACGCAGTTTGGGCGAAATTGGTAGGTCCCGATTGGCGTCCTCCCCTTGTGAGACCGCGTTTCCTGGGAATTTCGACATAGGGGTGAGGTAGTGAGAGCCTCTTGGTCATACGGGAAGAATCTTTCTCGAACTATCAGTTGACTTATTCGTATGCCTAGCGTCGAGTTGACCTAGCTAATCACTGTTCACGTCCAACTTCCTTACACAAGTAAACACTCACAGGGCGGGAGCGTTAACACTTGAAAGGGGTAAACGAAAATTTCCAGCCTCTCGGACAATCACCATTTTAGTCCAAGCAATAAGCATGGGAGTAAACACTTTTTAGATATAAATACGCAAAATTGATCTAAGGGTAATTGGATGTCACTGAAACGGATGGCGATAATAATTTTCAAATCAACCTCGAGAAAATGTTTAAAAACCGTTTAATCCAGAACCTAATAATTGTATCGAAAAATATGTTAAACAAAAGTTGTTTGGGACATAAAAATACGTAAAAAAGTATTGAGCATTTTTCTTTGTATCTTCAAAAATAAGGGAGAAGAAAAAAACGAAAATCCATTCAATTGGGGGACCAAAACCTCGAAGTTAAAAAAATAAAAAAATATCGATTTCGTAAATCCATCGGGTTTTTTTTGTTACACATTGCTTTAGTAAGAGTTAATCTAACTTTCTAGAAATTTTTTAAAAATTTTTATTTATTGTATAAGTATTCAAAAATGACGACTGAACATTAATAAAATTACTGGTTGAGGATCACTGTTAGAAAGAAATGCACTATATGGCTATGCCGTTCGCACTCATAGGAGGTTCTTTCTATCGTTCCGCCACGCATGCGCGCAACGCGCTACAACGAGTATGCTGTGTCCCTTACACTCGTAGTGGTGCTTCGGCTGCGAAGCGATTTTGTCTTGCAAACAAATCTTCATTCGTCTTTTTCTCCCTCATTTCTGAAAATACGAAGGCTCGTACGAAAATACGAAGGAAACGTTCAACACTTTTTTAAGTACTTTTATGTCCCAAACAACTTTTGTTTCACATATTTTTTGATAATATTATCAGGTTCCAAATTAATCGGTTTCAAAACTTTTATTAACATTTTTTAACATTTTCTCGGGGGTTGATTGAAAAATTCTTATCGCCATTTGATTCAGCGTCATCCGATTATCCTTAGATCAATTTTGCGTGTATTTGTATCTAAAAAGTGCTTACTTTGGAAATTTTTACTGGACTATTTGCCTGGAGGACCGACATAGCCACCGATTAGATATACGCCACCGGACGTGACGTATAACCAGGTCCATCATATCAGATAAGGGCATCCTGCGACCTGCCGCGTTATAATCAAACCTATGGATTTGCCATAGGGGGTAATATGAACCCCCGATACGGATGGTCCGCTTCAGCCTTCCCATTGAAGATGCGCCCCTCACACTCTGCCATGTTGCTCACGACCAGACAAACCTCATACGCGGTTAAATGGACCCCTACATAAACATGATTCATTCTACCCCTGTCGTTAAGACGCCCCCCCCCCCTGCCAATAGCCTCACCAGAACCAATAGCCCCACGCAGAACCAACCTAAGCCCCGATAAACCACTTGTGGGAAAATATAGACCGCCTATATTGGACTAACAATTATATCCCATTTGCTTAACGGCTCACATTCCATGCAATGTACGTCTAAGACACTCGAGTGAGATTGAAAAATCGTATCAATGTCGCTCGTAAGTTAAAGAGCGAATTTGTAGTAATAATCGCTAATATATGTATTTTAGTTGAAGAGGAAAAAATGAATGAATAAGGATTAACAATGCGCCGTCTTACCACGTTTGTCGCTCTGCGTCGATACCATCTGTTGTCGTCTTATGCATACATATTTACAAACACGTGCGTGTGTGTGTGTGTGTGTGTGTGTGTGTGTGTGTGTGTGTGTGTGTGTGTGTGTGTGTGTGTGTGTGTGTGTGTGTGTGTGTGTGTGTGTGTGTGTGTGTGTGTGTGTGTGTGTGTGTGTGTGTGTGTGTGTGTGTGTGTGTGTGTGTGTGTGTGTGTGTGTGTGTGTGTGTGTGTGTGTGTGTGTGTGTGTGTGTGTGTGTGTGTGTGTGTGTGTGTGTGTGTGTGTGTGTGTGTGTGTGTGTGTGTGTGTGTGTGTGTGTGTGTGTGTGTGTGTGTGTGTGTGTGTGTGTGTGTGTGTGTGTGTGTGTGTGTGTGTGTGTGTGTGTGTGTGTGTGTGTGTGTGTGTGTGTGTGTGTGTGTGTGTGTGTGTGTGTGTGTGTGTGTGTGTGTGTGTGTGTGTGTGTGTGTGTGTGTGTGTGTGTGTGTGTGTGTGTGTGTGTGTGTGTGTGTGTGTGTGTGTGTGTGTGTGTGTGTGTGTGTGTGTGTGTGTGTGTGTGTGTGTGTGTGTGTGTGTGTGTGTGTGTGTGTGTGTGTGTGTGTGTGTGTGTGTGTGTGTGTGTGTGTGTGTGTGTGTGTGTGTGTGTGTGTGTGTGTGTGTGTGTGTGTGTGTGTGTGTGTGTGTGTGTGTGTGTGTGTGTGTGTGTGTGTGTGTGTGTGTGTGTGTGTGTGTGTGTGTGTGTGTGTGTGTGTGTGTGTGTGTGTGTGTGTGTGTGTGTGTGTGTGTGTGTGTGTGTGTGTGTGTGTGTGTGTGTGTGTGTGTGTGTGTGTGTGTGTGTGTGTGTGTGTGTGTGTGTGTGTGTGTGTGTGTGTGTGTGTGTGTGTGTGTGTGTGTGTGTGTGTGTGTGTGTGTGTGTGTGTGTGTGTGTGTGTGTGTGTGTGTGTGTGTGTGTGTGTGTGTGTGTGTGTGTGTGTGTGTGTGTGTGTGTGTGTGTGTGTGTGTGTGTGTGTGTGTGTGTGTGTGTGTGTGTGTGTGTGTGTGTGTGTGTGTGTGTGTGTGTGTGTGTGTGTGTGTGTGTGTGTGTGTGTGTGTGTGTGTGTGTGTGTGTGTGTGTGTGTGTGTGTGTGTGTGTGTGTGTGTGTGTGTGTGTGTGTGTGTGTGTGTGTGTGTGTGTGTGTGTGTGTGTGTGTGTGTGTGTGTGTGTGTGTGTGTGTGTGTGTGTGTGTGTGTGTGTGTGTGTGTGTGTGTGTGTGTGTGTGTGTGTGTGTGTGTGTGTGTGTGTGTGTGTGTGTGTGTGTGTGTGTGTGTGTGTGTGTGTGTGTGTGTGTGTGTGTGTGTGTGTGTGTGTGTGTGTGTGTGTGTGTGTGTGTGTGTGTGTGTGTGTGTGTGTGTGTGTGTGTGTGTGTGTGTGTGTGTGTGTGTGTGTGTGTGTGTGTGTGTGTGTGTGTGTGTGTGTGTGTGTGTGTGTGTGTGAACAATATGATCAATTTCGTTGAATTTACTGTCGAATGACTATAATTAAATATTTAAACGAAGAAAAAATTGACCATGAGGAAGGAAACCATCGACGGCTTCGTAATTAGTATGACTCCTTCATTATTCTTTACTTGTGTGTGTACGCATATAAATTCATCCCGACGAATGTAACTGAACCGACGTTGTGATCAAGCACAAGCGTGAAGTATCGTGATAGCCAAATTGGCAAACGAGAAAAGTAGCAAAAAAGATATCGTGAAGAAGATAAATATATATATACTCACACACACATGATTACTGAATTGTACACAAGAAAAATCAAATATGCCCAAAAAATTCTTCAATTCACGACTGTACTGCCAATAACGTCAAAGCAACATGGCAAACGGAAAATGGATACGTGACGAAAAAGCGAAGAAAGCGACAACCGAATTAACGTATTCATTTTCTGTTTAGCGAATAAATTAAGGAACGGAAAAGAGTGAGTAGATTTTTTTCCGTGTGCAAATGGCATGGTGTGTACATGTGTAGAAAATGCAGTTTTCTGAAATTGTTCAAATGTTGACGATCCGATGGTGGATAGCTTAAACTGTCGAACGCCCCTCCCGACGCTTGGTATATTTGGGAAAAAAATCTGAGCAGCATTATTCAACTAATGTATCGTTACCCATGTTGGTGCGAGGGTTCGAAGAAGACGTGTAACTTTTTCGCAATTTTTTCAAGCGTTTTCAAGCCCCGAAATGGGTATGGTGGGGAATAGCCAGCCCCCTCCCGCTCCTCAATAATTCCCGAAGTGCCAAGATCTCCGAAGTATAAAATAAAGAGAAATCGCTTAGTTTAAACAAAAAAAGGGACCGAAAACTTAGATTGAAATGTAGATCATTGTCTGGAAAAGATAATTCCTTGAAAAGTCGCAGCTTTTGTTCGTTATAAATACTCTTGAGGAAAAATCGAAAGTAAACCAGCGACACCAAACATGTCAAGAACATCGACTTTCTATAACAACAATGTCAACTATTCATTTACGAATTTGTCAATGAAACATCAGCAGCAGAAATAATTAGAATAATTATTCTTTCAGTAGGTCAGTTTCCTTTTATTTCAAACGATACATGAAACACGATGTATTTTCAAATATCTTTTTTTTACAACGTACACTTAGACTCTGCTATTGCTTTCATTAATATTGGTTACAATCAAAATGCTCACCATCTTCCAAACACTTGAGATGTTTCTTTTTGCGGACTTTAATCGCATCGCCAAGACACTTGAAATTCTTGGCCTGTCTCGCAAGAAACCAATTCGAATGAACCAAACTTCCGAGCTAATTGGCTTGTTTTACGTGATCCCGGAATTGCAAGTCCTACACACAGAATATGAATATTTATGTGTCCGACACTAGACATTTCGTGAAACATCCTGTATCACACGTGTAATTTACGGTTGAGAGTGTAGTTAGACGAAAATAGGAAAACGTTAGTCGAGCACCACCCCTTTCCTCCCCTCTTAAATATTGTATACGTGGGGAGTCAAGTTGGCGGAAGCTACATAGAACGTCGAAGCTTGCTCTCCCAACGTGTAACTTTTTGTGTATCATGCCCCCCCCCCCCCCTCCACAAAGGATCGTAATTCATGGTCCAGGATACTCTCGAAGGAAAAGTATGTGAAAGTGTGTACGCGTATTTTTTATGTCGCAATGCTTTGTTTTCGAAGAGTCTCAAGGCCGACGATCTTCTTTTTCGCTTTTGAATTTTAGGGAAAAAAAATGTATGTAAATAACGAGAAATAATTTGGTCGACAATTTTAAGGCCCTCAGCATTTTTCCGATTTTTTTTGTAAAGTTGAAATTTGGATAAAAAAAACATGGTCCGATTTTCGGGTGTTAGGAATATTGAAACAATTTTGAGTGTAACGCGGACATTTTGGTGAACGATACAGTTGTTCGATTTTGCATGCGCTCTTTTCTGAATTAAAAAAATGTTATCTTTTTATACGTAAATGTGTAACGTTTTTTCTCAAAGAAAAAAAAACCTTCCGTATTCCTCGCCCTTGAATTGACTTGAACATTTGAATTGTACGTGAATAACGGAAATCATACGTAAATTTCAGAAATTACACACGTAAATAACGGAAATCATACGTGAATTTCAGAAATTACACACGTAAATAACGGAATCGGCATTGGTCGATTTTTCATAAATACTCCATTGTTTTTTAAATTTAAAGTCTAGGTTTGGAAAAAAAGTTGAATGTTTTTTGGATGCTAGGAATGTTGGAACAATTGTAAGGCTAACTCAGTTTTTTTGGCAGATGATACAACTGTTCGATTATTCTACAATTCTTCATTCGCTCTATTCCGGATTGACAAACAGTATCGAAAAGTATACTTTCTTAAAAATGGTGCAAGAGAAAATTTCATGATAATAACCTTTTTTCTGATCATTCGTTCGGCCAGTCATAATTAACCAGTTTGTTAATAAGTGTTGTGCATTATCATTATTAATAATCGATTTATTAGCACTTCGAAAAGTTCTCCGACCGTCCATTTTTGCACAAACCTCTTGTCAATGAGAATTCTACCATGCTTGCTTGGAAACGGAATATACTTTTGAAGAAATAAATATTTTGGACATAAGTTATTCTCAAAAACAAACATTTTTCTGAAGGAATAAAACGCATCAGTGCCATCCTCACATTGAGATGTATTTAGCATTGTTTTCTTCAAACGGAAGAACGCGGGTATTTCTGCATTGAAAAATCGTCTCAGAAATTACTTATCCAAACGTAAGTCCTAGGTGGACTTCGTATACAGTATCCCATTTAAAAAAAGCATCAAAATAATCGAAAATATGAGGTCGTAGGAAAAAGTGTTTCGTACAAAAGTTATACAATTTTGAGGGGGATATATGATGCTAAAACGAAATATTTTTTGTCACCACGGCTACGAAATAGCGAGGTAACGTTTAATTTTTAAAATGGAAAAGCATGTTTTTTTATTTTTTAGGAAAATACCTGATTTTGAGACGAACCCAACCGAAAAGAAAACATAATCCAGCTCAAAAATCAAGAAAGTTATGATATTTTAAAGATTTTGTAAGGATACCTCGCTTCATACATTACATCGGCGAATTTCGAAAGACGTATTCGACTCTGTGTTGAACAATATGATCAGTTATGGCTGTTAAGTAGCAGGGTCGGATTTTTTATATAGCGCATGTACATGAACAAACTACACACTTACACACACACACACACGCACTCTTGATCCTGCCGACTGCATTATCATTACCTAATGCCAATGCAGGCCGTAGGATTTCGGTGGCACCTTGTCAGCTTGAGTAAGGGTTTAATTTCGTTCATGTACATGCACTATTTAAAAAATGGGTAAAAGGTCGCCCTCACGATGAAGATGTGTAAACGTCGGTGTTTGCATAAATGCCACCGAAAATACATACGCATGTATATATTTTCGGTACCGTATATATAATTTTTTTTGAAAAAGTAAAAAAAACGCCAAGTAATAAAAAAAACTCTCCGGAAACATTATGGCTTGTTTTGCCATATTAAAAATTCGGATTCATCTTAGAATGTTTTTTACTTTAATTTTAAGAAAGGTTTTATTATAGTTTTTTAATTAAAATGTACAAAAAAGTGAAATAACTTTTTATAATTTAAAGCTAAGCAAGTTTACTCAAAATTTTGTAAACAAAATTATTAAATCTTAGGAATAATATTTTTCTAAATATTGTATTTTTATTTAAACAAAATCATCTTACTGTTGTAACATAAAATTGGTATTACGATTGTATGAAAGTACAACATAAGTACCACACAAGTACACTGTAAATGCTGTGCAACGACTTGGGATGGATGGTTCAGAAAAAAAGCTCAGCAAAAGATTACTTCTCAGTCGAGAAGACGCGACTACATAACTCGCAGGTTCGAAAAAACATAAACTGCCGCAATTAATTATACAAGTAGAAATCAAATTCGTGAACCCATGGAGTACGGATCAAGCCAGTGATGTACGCCTAGACCGTACGACACTTGAAATCTTATTTTATTTGCATAATTTAAAAAGGGATATAAAAGTTTTTTACTCTATCACACAACTATTACATATTGCATGAAATATATTTCGTCTCATAGACTTTGGTGTAATGATCAAAATATCTCGGTATTACTTATGGCGCTATAATCAATAGTTTGTCTGAGGACAGTCGATTTATCATGACGTAGATAGAGTGGACCGACGTACACCCCGCTCGATCGATGCACCCCTGTCCGAATCGCACTGGCGCAACGGGTAGTACATCCTATTACTAATAATCCCGGCAGTTGATGCGACGGTCCAATTAAAAATTATATATACATTGTAACATGAATATTTTGCTCGTCCGCCCGGAAAGAGGGGCCAGGATGTTCCGCCGGCTCGGGGCCGATACCGCGGCCACGACGAGTTCCTGTAGGGCCCTCTGAACATTGTAATACCGATTTCAAACTCTCCCCGCTTGCTTTTTTTTGTTTTTCTCTTTTCATTTGTCGCGGTTGCCTGCGTGTACGAGAGAGGGTTGGAGAGAGGGCGGAGAGAGAGGGTGGGGAGAGGGGGGGAGGGAGGGAGGGAGGGAGGGGGAGAGAGAGAGAGAGAGAGAGAGAGAGAGAGAGAGAGAGAGAGAGAGAGAGAGAGCGACGTCAAGTCGAGGCGAAGAGCAGCGCCGAGCGCCCAGAAGATCGAAGCGTCGTTCAGCTACGACCGCGCCCGAATCCAGCAAGATGGAAGGGGCGACAGGCTTAGTCCCGTTCTCAGGCCTCCTCGTGTTTTCACCGCCGCGTCCGCGACTTAAGGCGGAATGACACCTCATCGCGGTCGGTATGGTAGAGCAATGGTAGATACCCAAAAATCTCTGAAACGGCTCTTCAGATCCCGTCGAAACTTTGCCAAACGACGTCAAATAGATTGACGAACAGCTGTCTGCCCCTCAAATTTTCTGAATTTGTGAAAAAAAACGTAGATCGGGTTATCATAAGCCAATCTACGGTTTTTTTTCTCAAATTCAGAAAATTTGAGGGGCAGACAGCTGTTCGTCTATCTATTTGACGTCGTTTGGCAAAGTTTCGACGGGATCTGAAGAGCCGTTTCAGAGATTTTTGGGTATCTACAATTGCTCTACCATACCGACCGCGATGAGGTGTCATTCCGTCTTAATTCTCGTAGCGATTGGTCCTTGTGCGGCCTAGCTCATTCTCGTCAAGCTCGTGTTCAAATTGCGCGCGTTGGTCCCGCGGCGTAATACGGAAGTACGCGCCCCCACCCTCTACAGCGGGGGCCACGTGACCCGCGTGAAAGAGAGCCGGCACGTTGCTTCTTGTGCCGGAGAGTCAGCTTTCTGCGATGTGTCGTGTCGGACGGACCGCGACGAATGGAAACACGCGCTCCAGCGAATTTTCCCGGTGAGCCAAGCCACGCTTTCTCGTTACAACCAGGAGGCTTCCGGCCGTAAGATCGATCCACGATCTCGGTGCTATCGTGGCCCCGGCCTTTTTTGCGTTTCGGTATAAAGAATCCCGAGGGAAGGTTCGAGCTCGCGCGTCCCGCCGAGGGATTCGCGCCGTGTTCGCCCGCAGGAAGTCTCCTTCTTCGCGTCGGGCAAGTTCCCCAAATTCGTAGTAATTCCCTGTTGGTTTGAAAGTGTCGAGTTCTGTGTGGGATTCCCGTCGGCGATCTCCCGGTTCGGCGATTGGGCTTCAGTGGGGTCAGAGGGGAACCATTTAATTAAATAAAATCCTTCGACGACTGGGAAACTCTTAGCGGAGAGCTGGTCTCCCGCCTTTCAACGGGGCGCGAGTTCGAACCCGTGTAGAGTCCCTCCGTCTCATAACGGATATTCCCGGTTCTGTTGCGGTGGGGCGGTCGTCGATCGGGGATCACGGGAGTGTGTGGCGACCGGGAAGGTTTTTGTCGTGTTAAAAAGTCAACGAGATCGGCCGGGTAACCGAGTAACGGGGGCTCGTCTTTCCTTTGGGTGTTTGAAACCTGCAATGAGGGTGGTAGGGGAAAGAGAGGAGAGGCGAAAGCGGGCTTACATTAATATGTGGGTGAGTGCTGGTCCCGATCGCGCGTGCGTGTGAGTGTCTCCGTCATAGTTATTTTGTCGCCTCGTCCCGTTTCGGAAATTATTTGTTCGCCGTGTATTTTTTGTTAAAACGTGAAAATATAGAATCGCAAGACAAATTCCATCACTCGAATCGGATTGTCAGACTTTATTCCCGTAATCGTGTTTCGTGTACGGAATTCCCCTCTCTACCATTTTTCACAGGGCTGCGGCCAAGCCGGTTATTTCTGTCCTTCCATCCTCCATCCCGACGAGCCGAGCTTCGGCTGGCGCCCTACAAGAATAAATCGCCGGGCAGGACGAGGACGCGGTTTTGTGGCCTCGTGGATATCCGAGTATCCTTCTCCTCTTTCCCCTCGAAATTTCGGTAACAACATACATACATACATATATAAATACTATAACGGGTAACCCCTTATTAGATTAAATTTATTTGGATTCGGGACTCGACTAGGGAGCAAATTAATTAATACCTTTTTATCCTCGTACAAGAAATCGTATTTTTATTATCAATTCGTTCCTAATATCGTGTACATTAAATGTGAATCCTCCTGTACCTTTAGATTTACCGCGGCTGCGTGTTTTTGGTTTGTCGCCTGACGTCTGTCACAGAGCGTTATTCTTGGTGTGTGTGTGTGTGTGTGTGTGTGTGTGTGTGTGTGTGTGTGTGTGTGTGTGTGTGTGTGTGTGTGTGTGTGTGTGCGTGTGCGTGTGTGTGAGTTCGCAAATTTAGGATGCTCCCGTTTCGGTCTTGCTCGGCCACTGCCCCTTTTGCTTGTCTTCCTTCTCTCTTTCTCTCGTTGGGATATTGCTGCTTCTTTTTCCTCTGCTTGAACGTCAGAAATTAAAGATCGAAGATTTATTCCGAGACGCTTGATCAGCTGGGAATTCTATCTGTTAATTTCAAATTCTCAATTTCTGCTTTCTCTATTTTTTTTGTAATATTTGGCCTTTCCTTATTAGGTCACACTCCAGGCTTCTTCCACCTGGACTTATGCCCTTTTGGCACCCCAGCCACTGATCCTTGTTTTAATTTTGTATTTTTATTCGCCTTTCTCTCCTTTCGGTACCGATACCATCCTTTCGCGAGTATTTTCCTAGCCTTTTCAGCTTGGACGTATATTCGTTACTACGGACACTCGGTTCCCTAATCGAAGACTCAGGCCATGACTCTTTTATTCGTCTTCCACCCTTACGCCTTCCTTACTTCGAACACTATCCTTGCTTCTTCAGCTTAGACCTACGTTCTTTTCCGGACTTGCATCAGAGGTGGACTTCGAACAAGAAGTGCCTTCCTGCCGTCAGGAATGCCCTTTTTTACCCCTTGTTTCCCACTCATTCCGCGCTTCCCCTGCCCAAGTGCTTTCTTGTAATAAATGTTACTTTAATATTGTCTCCCTTCTCTTTCGTTGTTCAAATTTTATATTGTACTTTGGGTGTCCACCGAGTGATGGCATCACTTGTTCCCTTTTTGGCCCATTTCCCAACGAGAGAGTTTGACGGCAGTGCCCGCATTTGTCAACATAGCTGTCTTGGAATAAGTGGGGGGGGGGGGGTCGTGCATGAGACGGACCTGTACGTCTCAATACATATACATACACATGCGCGCGCGCACACACACACACACCCACACACACACACACACACACCCGCACGCATGCACACTACCAAATATGTAGTCGCAAAGCTTAAGCAGAAGGAACGGCAAATTCTGTGTCTCCACGAGCTTTTTTTCGTAACCATGCATGTCAAGTCGTTGCACAGCATTTCCGGTGTACTTTTGTGGTATTCACGTTGTACTTTCATATAATGTTGATACCAATTTTATGTTACAACAATAAGATGCATTTTGTAATAAAAATAAAACGTTTAGAAAAATATTATTCCTAAGGTTTAATAATTTGTTTAAAACATTTTTAGTAAACTTGCTTGGCTATTTTATAAAAAGTTATTTCATTTTTGTTGTACATTTGAATTAAAAAAATATAATACAACCATTGTTTAAATGAAAACAACAAATATTCTAAGATAAATCAGACTTTTTAATACGGTAAAACAAGCGATAATGCTGCCCGCGGAATTTTTTATTAATTGGTATTTTTTTTTAGTTTTGCAAAGTTTTTAAAGAGGATTTAATATCTTTCTGAAAGGAAAAAAAACTTTTTTTGTCGTTGAGCTTTAGTTTAAAGAGAAGTGAATTTCAAATATGTCTGAAGAAACTATACGTCTGAAGTTTAAAATTCGTATTGAACAGGGAAAAGTACGTAAAAGTACGTAAAAGAGATTTGAATTGATTGAAATCTGGGAAATAGCATCCGTAGAATTCGTTGTAGAATAAATAATTCTCTACATTTGTATTATTTTTATAAACTTGAAAATTCGTTTTCTTAAATTATGTTGAAGAACTAAAATAACATCAATATGATGGGAATTGTCAAAGGAATTTTTATCGAATAAATTAATCATCCAAGAGCCGTACTCGACGCTGAATCCGAGGAGGCTCGTCACGTCGTCGAGGGTCTCCTGATTGTTGGCTAGTCTTATGGAGCCGAGGCATTGATTCTCGTTAATGAGTCCAACTGCGGCTAGCCTGATGAGTGGCTCATTGCTACTTTTCAACATCAGATGAGAATTACCGAGAGTCGCGTTGAGCTTCGTCGTCATCGGGGTTCTCTTTATACCGCTGTAATTCTCCAGATCGGGATAGAGGCTTTTCGCTCTGCTGGCCGGCTCGTCGACCGCTATCGATGGCTTTTCTATGGTTAGGTCCAGCGTGTTGAGCTTTGCCATGTGCACGATGACTTCGATCGCAGCTTGCCGGGCATCGTTGGCGATCAGGACGTGAGATTTTTTGAAATTCGTCTTTCTCACGAGTTTGTCAAGCATCGCGTGGGCCACATGGTGCTACGCCTTTTTCTTTGAGCTCGCAAATGTCTCCACCTCGGGTTTGCCGATGCTGCAGGTCTCCGTGAACTGCAACACGTGGGGCCCATCCTTGGCGAATATTGGTACTTTGGACTCTTCAGCTTTTGCGTAACGCAGTACTCCTGCAATGGTCGCGAATGATTCTTCAATTAATCAGACTACGACGATCTTTTTCTCTGACAATGTTGAAGGACACTAATCTTTTTTCTTCATCTTCACTTTCCAGTACCTGATTCTTTCTTGCCTGTATTCGATGCCAGAAAATTTGATTGTTTCTCCGTTATTGCGTAAATCAATTATTGCCGTCCGATCCATAATTTCAGAGAATTTTCTGAGATCTGAATCTGCGATGCAGAGGACCTTCGTCAAATTTATTTTTGGCTCTGAAAAGAGTCATTTGTTTTTTTTTGAGTTTACAACCTTCGTCAAATTAATATAGCCCTGAAAAGGGCCATTTCTTTCTTCTGTGCACTGTTAACTATTGCTAATTAAATTTTAAAAAATTGTATTTTTTTGCACACCCTAACCCTACTTAGAGGTTGGCTGTCAAAATCACGGTAGGCATTAGAACAAAGACACTAGTAGCACGCGATGCTACTCGGAGGTGCTGCTTTCGCCCAGATGTGGCGTTCTCGTGGCTGTGTAAAGCGTCAACAACGTTTCTACTGTGCTGTTGAGAAAAAGTGTTACGTGATACTTAAAAGGACGTATGTAGCATGTTCGAAATACGACCGAATGACTTTATTCGATTCAACAAATCGACGAGTGTTGAATAATTTTCGTGGTACAAAAATCTCAAGATTGAGTAGGCGGATCGAAAAATATCCCAAACAAAATCGATAGGAAAATATCACATTTCATTGGTAAAATGTCATTAGATTTTCGACTCGTCGCCGCAATTTTGCGTAATGTCGATTCAAAGTTAACAAGTCGTCTGCTAAAGTCCATCTTACTGTATAAAAAGTCGCGGCATGTTTGTCAGTGTCAGTAGTGCTCATCATCGGTGTCAGTGGTGCTCAGTGGTATAGATTTCTTTTTATTACTCGTTGTCTAGACGCAGTCGCGTCTCTTGATATTTCAAAGGAATTTGGAAAATGTGTAATGTTTTTTCTGCGGTTTCACCACACCAATTCCTTTCCCTCGTCTTGGGGGATTTATTTTTGCCGACGACAAAAACAAAAAGCCGTGTCTCTAGACATTTCAAAGGAATCGTTCGATGCCCTGTATGTGTGAGAAGAGTAGGATGAAATGAAAATGTACAGGCACAAAACCAATTTTCGAGCTCAATAATTTTTTTTCTGAGTCTCCGCAGCTCGTACATTGTATTGCATTTGATCCTATTTTTGACGTTCTCGATATTGCCGTTATTTAAGAGCCGCCGCCGTTCGAGGTTTTTCTTGTAGCAAAGGGTGAGAGTTTGTATTCGCTTGAAAATTGTCATTGAGACTCACTGCAGATATATTTTCAAAATTCTCCATTATTGCCTCGTAATAACTATTCAGCGAAAGGTTTTTATGGTGAACGTCCATCGCAGTTAATACAAATCCCCAGTATGAGACCTGCGAAAACGAGAATTATGAGAATTTTACATTCTAATTTTCTAATACTTCGAATCATTGTATGTAATAATAATGATTGTAATTGTTGTTAAGTAATTATAATTATATTCCTCCTCGTAACCGATTACTGCATATGAACGCCATTTATTTCTTCATATTAGTTACATCTCAGCGAACATATCCTGTATGGGAGATGCATTAATGACGCAGACATGCAATTTAAAAAAAGCAAGTACACCGATTATCTGTAATTATTATAATTATTTTTATTATTTTAAGGTAGCTGTTTCACTTACATGTTTTAATTTATTGAACAACAATGTTGTTTATTTGACACAATAAGTTCGCAATGCAAATGTATTTATGCTTCGATGTCACTTTTGTCACTAGCACAGAATATATATCATGTACATAAATAAAACGGTCATTTTATATAAACGAAACGACGGTAAATGATTATTTTGATTAATAAATAACACAATCACGAACACTCGCGTATGCAACTTCGAGCGATCAGCTTATCTATGCTGTTCTGTTGCTTTTCACCCACGCGTAAGTGCCGTTGCACCACTGCTCCGCGGATGCGATTGCAGCGTTGTATGCGTGGCATACACGTCGGAAAGCGCTTAGAAAACCGAGAGAGCCCGACGCGCACCTACACACGGAACCGCTGCCACACCGCATCAAGCATCAATCATAACGCGAGTTGCCGATTCACTCCAATGGAAAAAAAATCCCCAGACGCGCACTAAGATGTTTACACACAAAAGACCTTAAACCGCCACTTTGGAGCCATAACTGATCACATTGCTCGACACAGAGTGGAATACGCGTTTCGAAATTTTCTGCTGTAATGTATGAAGCGTGGGATACTTCCAAAAACTTTAAACTGCCATAACTTCATTCATTTATAAACTAAAGATTTTTTCTTCTCTGTTGGATGCGTCTCAAAATCAGCTATTTAAAAAAATAAAAACCATGCCTTTGAATTTGAAAACATTGAAAGTTACCGCAACATCTCGTAGACGCGTTGACACCAAAAATATTTTGCTCTAGCATCGAATGTCCCTCTCAAAATCATAAAACTTTTGTAAGAAACACTTTTTTTACAACCTCATCTTTTCAATGTATTTTAATGGGTTTTTTTTTAATGCGACACCCTCTATATAAAACACTTTCCACAAATTCAAAAATATTTCACAGGATATATTTTATTTTACGCCCGGAGTTGCGGAGGCATGAGGACCTCTTATGAATAATTTCACATTTTTCATAGCAATCGGCCAGAAAATTCATTGCATTTTTCATTTTAGTACATCGTAAAAAGAATAACTAGATCGAATAAAAAACCCCCGAGGATAAAATTGGTAGTTTCTTTTCTCGTGCTGAAAAAGCGACAAAGAAAGCAATGTCAAGGTCACAGCAAAGTCAAGCAATAGCGGAGGGCAGCCACGAATATTGAGGTCGTATCAAGGTCATATTGCTGGCCAGATCCTACGGTGGCAGGATACCGGCAACATCGGTAAGGACGGTCAGCCATTAAATTATGCATGACTCTAGGTTGTCCTTTAAGAGGTTAGGCCAGAGTAACCGGTATAAAATCATGTGCGAATTTAACAATTTTTTTCCGTATGAAAAAGTGATTCACTCATAAAATTAATTACACATCTATTTATTATGAATATCAAGCTGTTAGAAAATATATATATATTTTTTCGATGTATAACATGGCCGAGTACATTTTTTTCTTTTGTTATATTTTTTAGGCGCTCTACGGCGTGACATTTAGCATCCACAATTTTTAACCTAGAACAAAAAACAAAAATTCTCGTAAATCTACATTAGAATATCTAGAGAACTACGTACGGAATTGAAAAAAAATATTGCTTTATTCAAAAGTTGTAGGTATTTGAACTTGATTTTGAATTGAACTTGAATTTTCAGTGAAAAATTTCGTTTAATGGTACAGTCGTGCTGTCGCTGAAAAACCCCGGAATCGGAGAAAATTAGAAGGCTAGTTTTTTGACAGGTGATTCTGTAGGTGCCGCGGGTGCTAAATCCAAGGTTGCCTAAATATCGGGATGTGGGGTTTTTTTAGGGGATGAAAGGAGATGGTGGTGGATTAATGCCAAACTAGAATCCCTACGAGGTTGGCGCCGTGAGACAAAATGTGCAGAAAAATCCGGGCTTTAGTTTTGTCCACAGCGCCGAAGTCGTGGAAGTTCATTTTATGGGTGAAAAGTGGGGTGAAATTTTGAAATATCAGTTTCAATTCAATAACGCTGTAGAAAAAAATCGTACATTTTTTTATCAAATGGGAACGCTGTAGCCCTTGAAAAGACGCGTCGATTGAGTATTTGATGATCACTCTCCGATAATACCTTCACCCCCAAAAAAAATGGTTAAAAACCCAAACAAAAAAAAAATTGTTTTTCGAAAACTCAAAAACAATCGGTTTTCCGGGTATGGTTCAGATGTACAAAATGTAGAGAATAATTTTCACAATATTTTCGTTGCTATGGACCACCCTTGAATTTTGATTTGCCAACCCCTCTCGGGGGTTGAAGATTCAAAACGAAATTTTGGGAAAACTATTGACCGCACGAATTCGCCGCCGTGGAAGAATTTGTAGCTCGAACCCTCAGCTTCATTTTTGTCCACAGCGCCAAACTCGTATCTCTTTATTTTCGGGCAATAGTTTTCCCAGAATTTCATTTTGAATTTTCAACCCCCTGTTGCCCGGTGCCGACCTCGTGGGGGTTTTAGTTTGGCATTAATCCACCTCCATCCCCTAAAAAAACTCTATACGCCGATTTATAGGCAAACTTGGTTTTAGCACCCGCAGTACCTACAAAATCACCTGTCAAAAAACTAGCCTTCTAATTTTTTCCGATTCCAATATACAGCACGACTGTACTATAAAATTGCTCAT
>OX101784.1:20039612-20183993 GCA_944452715.1 Ophion slaviceki | reverse complement strand
GCACTAAAAAGAAGGAAATATTTGTTTACCCAGTCACCTATATGTGACTATAAATAAAAGCTTGTGGCGCTCAACTTGTTAAATGTTTAATAACCTTGATCAATTCAGTTTAATTATCCGTATTTAATTTTGCACTATCGGAATTAGAGAAATTATTATCACACGTTTATACTTAGTTTCAGGATTTTTATTTAAGAAATCTGAGATTGTTGTACAAATACAGTTGATATGTTAATAGATTTATGTAAATTAAAGTCTATGTCTAAATTTTGAGCGCCCCAAGCTTTTATTTATCTTTACAGTCTTATCTTTATATTATCTTTATACGTTTATAGTCACATATAAGTTACTTGGTAGAAAACATGATTTTCTACTTTTGAGTCTTTAATTGGTTTCACTAGTTAGTTGGTTCTAGTAGTTTACTTAGTGCACAAATTTGTACGTTAGGAACATGGAATGCTTGTAAAAAATAACAAAGACTATTGGGATTGATCTTATGACTAATTGTTACCGATAAACTTTTCACATACAAACAGAGTTGGCTATGAATTTGTTTGTAGGTGTTAGTGATATTTTATATGGGTGATTAGATATCGCCAATTTTAATTTTCAATGAAAAGTGGAAAATTGGGTGGTTTTTTAAAAAGTGCATTGTGACCTCTTAGATGCATGTTTGCACCATTGCAGAGCTCTAAGTAGTCGGGAAGTGGATTAAATATCAATTTGCCGATTTGTATCGCACAGAAAGTGAAGTTAAATAAAACCTCATAACATCTGATTCTATCCTGGTCCTCTTTGGCAGCCCCGATCCATTTTATTTACGAAAAAATAGTGAAAACTGTACGAACGATTTGCAGACAATTGGAGAAACGAGCTCGGGCGCTGGTCCACAGGACTGAACCCCGTGCGGTATTGCGGTTTGCAGGACAAGCGTAAGGATATGAGGATGGGCTGGCGAGCCGGTGACCTTGACGACGTCGACGTCATTCTCACGGCGTACAATCTCGTCAGTAGTACGCCCGAGGAACGTCACTTGTTTTCACGTAATGCCCATTTAGTGCGTCGTTTTCGCCGAGGCGCACAGGTATATATCTACTCAAATAACCAAGCGTACTATTGATACGGCACGCAGTGGGGAATTTTTACGAAAACGTTGCCAAAAATCGAAAAACCAACTTTTTCATGCAAGTACAACGACCAGAGAAATTGGTTGAGAACTAATTTCTGCTTACGGCCCTGGCTGTCCCGACCCTTTGTCTCTCATAGTCTCTTAGATATTTCATTTCAAAATCGACCTTTGTCAGCGATAGTCGCGCACCTCAGTTTCGCTATGTTATTCCGTCAAACGTTAAACAACTATAACTCAGCAGTGTAAAGTGCTAATCAATTTTAACAAAATGGATACTCTTCCTCAACGTATGTAGAAAATGTAGCCTATTTAACAATCAAAATTAGCATTTATTGTCCATGTTTACGTAGACTAAGGATAATCCTGAGAAGTGCCTTCGTCGGAACTAAATATTAATTTTGCGTAGACCTTTAGTATGGAATCCCGCCTTCGATTTATTTTTCAATTGTAGCTTAGAATATCAGGTTTCGAATGGAGTGTCAAAAAAAGTGCGCAAACGTGCGCCGTGCGTTCCACAGCATTTTTAGTGACCGAATGCATCATCCGAGAAGGTCCCTGCGCTCGCTCGCCGCGCGCCCGCGCGCCGGCTGCCTGATCAGGCGAGCTGGGTAGGTAGCTCGCTTACCTAGAGCTGCTTTATCCTACATGGACCCGTTCAACTGGTTCACTCTGACAATAGATTCGAAATATATAAATATATTCTTCGTCAAAATTCTGATACCTGTTTTAGAATGTGTACAATTTGTTTCCCAGAGGCGAAGGAATATATTCGAAAAAAAATCGGGAGTGGTTAGAGATGGATGTAGTCTTTCCTGGTGATTTGAAACCGGATGGAGCCAGCACACGTGGTCGTCCCTCACTGGACTTTGCTGCATCAACTGAGCGATCCAAACGACGAATAACAGAAGAACTTCGTCAAAGTCATACCGCTGAAAGTTGTGCTGTGCAGCGCAAGTGAGTCTCCGCTTGTCTGGAGACTTACATTCGTCGAAAATTATCAAGACAGTTGACACCCGCAGCTGCCGCAGCAGTGTCAAGAGCAGAACATACTAGACTATCCGCAGAAGAAGCTCTTTCGGTCATGGTTGAAGCCTAACTCACCAGACATCAATATAATACTATAAGAACATCGATGAAAGATCATAACTGTCAATTATATCCGAATTACGACACAGGTAGAGAGGCTAAAGCATTATGTTATCCACCACGATCTAGTATATATATTACCGAAAATTGTGCTGATATAAAATTACAAGACTTGCTGACCACACATGCAAGCGTATTCTTCTTAGTCAGAGAAAAGTTCTGCAATCAGTGCATATGGACAACTTGGTAAATGGGAACTTAATCGGTAAATGGGGGTGTGACGGAAGTTTCGGCCAAAGTGTATTTAAACAGAAATTTCACGATGACAGTTATTCGGGCGCAAATATATTCTTAACATCACTTGCGCCACTATAACTGACATTTTTTTAGAGTGAATCTACTGACTCCGGTAGTAAAATTTTGTGGAAAAATCCGAGGCCACCATCTCCTCGCTTTTGCCGGCCTATAAGAATGCAATTCCTGCACGAAAACACACAATCTACGAAGAATGAAACAGAGTATGTTGAGAAACAAATCTCATCCTTAAAACTATTAAAAATTGGAATCGATGGCAGAGAAGTAACAGAATTAAAAAATGCTGTTTACGATGAGAGAGCATATCTCATCGTAAACAAATCAAAATCGCAAATAAATAGCATCTCCACAGAGATGCTATTTATGTGGAGCTACGTCAAAAGATTTTAACAATCTCGATAAAATCCTGGAAAGAGAGGTGAATGAAGAGAACTTGAAATTCGCAATGTCTCCGTTACATGCATGGATCCGATTGTTTCAGTGCCCTTTGCATCTATCTTACAAACTCGATCTGAAAAAGTGGCAGGTACGAACCGAAAATGAAAAATAGCTGGTAAACGATCGAAAAGTGCAAATTCAAAAATCTCTCAAATCTGAATTGGGGTTAATAGTGGATCGTCCAAAGTCTGGGTATGAAAGCACCAATGATGGAAACACTGCACGGCGCTTTTTTGAAAACCACGAAATTACATTACTGATAACAGGCTTGAAAGAAAATCTTATAAAAAAATTTCACGTAATTCTACAAGTTATCACGAGTGGGTACGATATCAAAGTGGACAACTTAAAAAAATACGCCTTAGAAACTGTTCGTGAGCGAATATTCGTGGTATTATATTCCAACAACCGTCCACAAAATATTGATCTATGGTTCTTTGATCATAGGTTCGGCTATTTTACCTATTGGACAATTATGAGAGGAGGCTCAAGAAGCAAGACATAAAGATATTAAGAAATTTCGGGATGGATTTTCTCGTAAATCATCTCGTGGAAATACCATGCAGGATATTTCGAATTGGCTGCTCGTGTCATCTGACCCCCTCATCGCAAACTTGAGGAAACCACCTCATACGAAATTGACTCACTTGTCGTCAAAAGCCATTTTACTACTAGCGACCCCGAGTATTACAAATGAAAATTGTTACCCGGATTCGGATTAACATTTTTTTAAATTTGTAGCAATAAAGACAGTTTACCAAGGTGCAAGAGAATCTTTTTTTCCCGAAATGTCCACTAATCTATCTAATCAGAAATGTTAACTAATCTATTATAGCAGCCGCTCTACAAACATATTTTGAGGCCTGCATTTTGTTTTACCAAATTTTTATATTAGCTTCGTAATCAGCGACCTCAAAAATATCGGGAAAGTGGGTTTTCAATCGAATTTTATACGAATTTCATGTTTCCATCGGCCATATTGGAGCCGCCATTTTGTTTTTCTAAATTTTGATATCAGATTTGTGATCAGCGACCCCGAACACATCGGGTGGATGGATTTTCAATCGAAGTTATCACAAATTTATTGTTTTGATCGGCCATATTGGAGTCGCCATTTTGTTTTTCTAAATGTTGATATCAGATTCGTAATCAGCAATCCCGAAAACGTAAGTATGCCAAATTTGGAAAAATTCCGATAATCCTCTGATTTATGGCCACGTTTTCGTGAAAATTCCCCACTGTACGGCGTACTGGGATTGTACCCTACGGCGTACCCGTAGGGTACCAGAACTATACTGATACGCAGTCCAATTGTATGCGTTACTAGTACGGTACTGGCACGCCGTACGATAGTAACTCGTATCACTACCGTATCGGTACCGTGCCTTCACCGTACCAGCACGGTGGCGGTACGGCGTACCCAGTACGGCGTACTGGTACTATACAGGAACCGTACGCACGTACTTGGTAGGTACGGTACTGGCACGGCGTACTTCACCAGAGCAGTACGTGCTTATCTGGGTACAGTTATTCCCGCCCCCTAGTGAATTATATATATTGTAATATAGGCTGAGCATTTTTCCTTTTTTTCTTTCCCACAGTCCTCGAATTTCATCACCTCCGTCTCATCCACCGACATTCCGACGAAAACTCCTACACAAACATTAGAAGGATCCTAACATTTTTCCCGTGTACATTTTTGTCACCACCGCTCGATGCAGCTGCATTCGGACAATCGTCGGGGCTTCTCCAAATTTATGGCTTCCGCCCAATCGAGGTCCCGAATGGAATAGTCAAATACTGGTTTTCTGAATTCTCAGAAAACCCTCTCATAGCCTTATCCCTCTGGAAGATTCCCGAATAACCCCCCAAACCTCACGTAGGCCCTTCCTCCCACTATTCTCGATTTCCCACGCTCCAGCCCTATAAGTTGCCTCCGTTCTAGGCTAAGAGAGTAGTAAGCCACCAAATTTGTAAGACGCCGAATCTCTGTCAGTTGAATAAACGTAGCTCAAGTAGCTCAACTTTGTGTACACCGAGTTGATTCATCCTACAACCGTGTTCTGTAGCGAGTCAGTCACTCCTTTTAATTAAAAAAATCGACAATCTTCCCCAAAGCGACATCACAATATACACATAGAATAGAGGTGATTCCTCCATTCAGTATTTGTAGTAAGGTGAAAGACAATAAAAAAACATCATGTTTTTTTCAGTGGCCCTAAGCAGCGTCGGCGAAATTCAGCATCCTAATAAATCTAACATATGCGGATAGGCAAACAAAATAAAAAATACTTCATTAACTGGATGGAGTAAATGACGCAGGAAACCACGTCAAGTTTATAGCTATAGAAAATGAAGTATTTTCGTTTCAAAAAGATATGAAATCTCCCTAAAAAAACTTTAACAAGTTAAAAAAACGCCAAGCCATAAAAAATTCCCTCGAAAAAATTAGCGATTGTTTAACCGTCTAGAAAATTCTAATTGACCTCGCAATATTTGTGATTTTTTCAACCAAGAGTTTTGTTTAGATTATTACTTTGTCAATTGAAATGGGCAAAAGAAGTGAAATCACTTTTTATGAAAAAGCCAAGGAAATTTGCTAGAAACGTACACAACATTGTGAAACCCTAGAAATACTATTTTTCTCAATATTTTATTTAAAAAACCATATACTATTATAATTCAAAGTACGAATCACGATTATATAAAAGTACAACGTATGCATCAAACAAGTGCAGTATGTATGTGTTTACTAGAAACGTACGCAATTTTGTGAAAGCGTAGAAATACTATTTTTCTCAATATTTTATTTAAAAAAACCGCATTACGATTTTAATAAAAAGTTCGAATCACGATCATATAAAAGTATCACGTATGCATCACACAAGTACTGTATGTATGTATCACTGGAAATGCTGTGCATCAACTTGGCGTGCATGGTTACTTAATAAAGCTCGGGAAGATACACATTTTATTACAGAAACGGGGTGGGGGTAAAAATGTCGAATGACCAAATATAGAACGACAAAGATTTCGAAGCGACAGAATTATGAACTCTCAAAATAACGAAGGTTAAATCATTCGAAATTTTATCTTTCGACTGATAAAAAAATCGAATGACTATAAATCGAACCATTATTTATTGGAGAGGTAATTTATTCGAAAACGAATATTCAGATTGTCTGCAATACGAAACATAAAAATACAGAATCTAAAAATGTAGAACACCCATATCTCCGAAACAGAAAATAGCGAGTGCTTAATATGCGTAATACCGTCTATGGCGAAAAGCAATATGTCGAAACGAAAAATGTCGATGGCCCGAAAATAGCGAACGTGGTGGGGCCCGTCACGTGGGATGACTGTCTTACGATATTTTAGCCTACAGATCGCCAGCGCCATCTCGCAGCTTCACTTTGAGGCGCAAGTAACGTATTGCTCGATTCGCCATTCGGGCCGTTCTACATTTTGACTCTTCGCGATTTCAACCACTCGACTTTTCGGCCGTTCGCTTTAATGATTTTCTGCATTGTGAACCACCGCCATTTTCTTAATTGGGAGAATTGTCGTCTCGAATTATTTGGTGTTATGCATACAGGCCCATCGATTTTATGTTTTTCGATATTTTATTAAATCTGATTTTTGTTTTTCGCTATATATCAACTTCCGAGATGTTCATATTCGTAATTGTTATTTTCGACTTCACGGACTCTAGTAAGATTGATCTATCTATATTCGAACATTCGTCATTTTCGAATTCGACATTTTGGCCCATCTGCATATCGATCGTTCGACATTTTTCCCCCCACCCACATAAACGTTCCTACCGCTTGCATAAGTAATTTATGCAAAAATGTATCTACTGAGATTGTTTCAAATTGTAACATCGCATCAGTTACCGCATCGGGTATACAGGATTATTAGAAATTAGTTGTTCGGCTGTACTTCGACATACTATCGAAAATGGAGCGATAGGTGTCGATAGTAATATCGATATTCCCTCTCCACCAGCAAGTGGGGTGCATCGTAATTAAAACCTCCAGCTTGCCAAAACTATACCCATTACACAAAAATTTATACGACGCAATAGATTTCATGAGGTGTATGGTGGTTCTGCAATAGACTACAAAGTGAATACTTCCACGTAACTTTTCAAATTATGCAAGTAAAGTGAGATTCCGAAAGCCGTGTAGTCTAGGGGTACATTACTGATTTATTAATTTATACTTTGCGGAATCAGAAACTTGGTTTGCAGTTACATAATAAATCGTGTCAATTTATGTATTTCTTAATCTCATAGACAAGTGGTTGCACAACATTTCCAGTGATACATACACTGCCGGCCAAAAGTATGGATACACCTAGAAAAATTTCGCGCCGCACTAAAAGTTTGATATCTCTGTGAAAAAAAAGATATCCGGTTTTCCAAGGCAGCATTTTAAAAGGGACAAATGAAGCTTCTCTTTGCGTTTTGGAAAAAAATTCGATTTTTTTAGACCCGGGGCGCCATTTAAAAATTAGCCGTTTTTTGGTTTTTTTTTGGCTGTTTAAAATCAGCTGCACGTCTTCAGGACATTTTTTTGGCATTTTTTTTCTAAGAACCTTAAAAGATAGAGCAATATCTATAGTTTCCTTTTTTGAAACGTTTCGTACGATTTTTTTTTCACCGGGTTATCGCATTTTTTTCTCAAAAAGACAATTTTGAAAAGATGCTGCTGAAATGAGAAACTTTGAGGTTTAGAGAAAACTGCCAAAAGGAAAAAAAGTTGCGTTACATCGTATTGAATCGAGCAGAACTTTTACAAAATTTTTTTTTAAATTTTTCTTTCAAAATGTTTTGCTCCAACATTGAATAAAAAAAATGCAATTTTTTTCTCAATTTTTAGCCGCACAAAACATCATCCACCTCCTACCTCTCACCTCATCTAAACACAAGGAGCGGAAATAAAGCTTCTTGTCTTTGTTTACATTTCACCTTGTGGAGTGTAAAAAAGATTCTATTTCTCGCGATTCGATATTCTATTTCTCTCGTGTTCTTTTTCTCGCTCTCTTTTTCGAGTGATGAGTGTCGCGCTGACAAAGCCAGTTAGTTTTGCAAAAACTTCGAACGCGAACACGTGTGGTCTACAATCAACGAGTTTTTACGCAATTTTTTTTCTAACGGATCAAAATGGCACGGAAAAAAGAGATTCCACTGTATAAAAGAGGGGCTATTGTCGCGTTGCGCGATAAGGGATTGTCGTACAGAGAAATTGCCAGACAAACTCGCGTGTCTTTGAAAGGAGTGCAGACGGCCATCGGGAGATTTAAGAAAAGTCCGAGACGTATTTCAATCGCAATCGTCCGGGTCGACCCAAAGTGACAACGTCCTCACACGATATAAATATCGTCGTTAGCAGCAAAAAAATCGTCGATTAATAGCAACGGAAATCTGTGCCAAATTTAACGAACAAAGGGAAACCTCGATATCACTGACAACAGTGAAACGTCGTCTTAACAGTGCTGGCCTCAGAGGCTGTGTCGCCGTGAGAAAACCTTTGTTGCGTCCGGCGAACAAAAAAAAAACGATACGCATGGGCCCTGGAACGCAAAAAGTGGACAATTAATCAGTGGAGAAATGTACTCTGGACGGACGAGTCAAAATTTTAAATCTTCGGTCGTCGTCGACGCATTTTTGTTCGAAGAAATCCTTCGCAAAAAATGGCACCACAGTGTTTGATACCAACTGTCAAGCATGGCGGTGGCTCCGTTATGGTGTGGGGTTGCTTCTCCGGTCATGGTGTTGGAGACTGTGAAAATTGACGGCATAATGAGAAAAGAAGAATATAAAGGAATTCTCATTAATCATGCGATTCCATCCGGGCTAAGAACGATCGGGCGTAGTTTTACCATGCAACAGGACAATGATCCGAAACACAGTTGCCGTCTCTGTCGAGAATATTTGGAGAACGAGGCAAAGAAAAAAAAATCGTGAATATGGTGTGGCCGCCACAATCACCCGACCTAAACCCCATCGAACTTCTCTGGGAAGAGCTCGATCGAAAGATACGAATGACCTGTCCTACATCGGCGGAAGATCTGTGTTAGAAACTGCAAGCTGCGTGGAGATCCCTCAGCTCAGGTCAGCTCGATTCATTAATCGATTGGATGCCACGAATCGTTGATGCAGTGCTGAAAGCCAGAGGTGGGTTTTTCGACGAAAAGGGCGTTTAGATGAGGTAAGAGGTAAGAGGTGGATGTTTCGTGCAGCTAAAAATTGAGAAAAAAAATTGAAAAAAGAAAAGTTATTCAATGTTGGAGCAAAAAATTTCGAAAAAAAATATCGAATTTTTTTTATTCAATGTTGGTTCAAAAAATTTGGAAAAAAATATCGAAAAAAAATTTTGAAAAAATTCGGCTCGCTTCAATACGATGTAACGCACCTTTTTTTCCTTTTGGCAATTTTCTCTAAACCTCAAAGTTTCTCATTTCAGCAGCATCTTTTCAAAATTGTCTTTTTGAGACAAAAATGCGATACCTCGGTGAAAAAAAATCGTGCGAAACGTTCTAAAAAAGAAAACTATAGCTATTGCTCTATCTTTTAAGGTTCTTTGAAAAAAATGCAAAAAAAATGTCCTGAAGACGTGCAGCCGATTTTAAACAGCAAAAAAAGCGAAAAACGGCCATTTTCAAAATGGCGCCCCGGGCCTAAAAAAATCGAAATGTTTTTTCCAAAACGCAAAGTGAAGCTTCATTTGTCCCTTTTAAAATGCCGCCTTGGAAATCCGGATATCTTTTTTTTCACAGAGATATCAAACTTTTAGTGCGGCGCGAAATTTTTCTAGGTGTATCCATACTTTTGGCCGGCAGTGCACATACAGTACTTGTGTGATGCATACGTTGTATTTTCATATGATCGTGATTCGAACTTTTTATTATAATAGTTGAATAGTATTTGTAGGCTTCGACAATCTTGCGTACGTTTCTAGTAAATACACACATACAACACTTATGTGATGCATACGTTGTACTTTTATATAATCTTGATTCGTACTTTGAATTATAATAGTATATGGTTTTTTTAAAATAAAAATAGTATTTCTAGGGTTTAATAATTTTATGTACGTTTCTAGTAAATTTGTTTGGCTTTTTCATAAAAAATGAAAAAGTAATAATCTAAATAAAACTCTTGGTTGAAAAAAATTACAAATATTTTGAGGTCAATTAGAATTTTCTAGATAGCGAAATAACCATTAACTTTTTCGAGGTCATTTTTTATTACTTGGCATTTTTTTAACGTGTTAAAGTTTTTTAGGGAGTAGTTTTTACTCGGACACATTTTCTCACAAAATCTGTTCTGTACTTCTTAATGTGCTTATTACTAGATTCTTGAGCATCTTCAGATATTTGTCCTATTGGCAATAGTGCAAAATTTATGATTTCCGCGCCATGAATTAAAACCTTATGCACTGTAGTTGGTATATGATACTACGGATACGAGTGTATGAAGTCGCGGCCTGTTGGTCGCGGGCATAATTTTGAAATCTGATTGAATTAATTTCATGGCCACTCGAGAGTGTCTGTAGTATAACATGAAAACGTTTGATTAAATCTTTGTTTACCCCTGTGATAGAAGTAGAAATGGTAGTCTTCAAAAAATCGCGTGGCGGTATTCCAATCATTCTGTCACATCCTGCGACGTAGTCGCTGAACTTTCCCCACGACGACCCTTATCCATTCGATTTTGACACGGTTCTATGCCCGATTTCTCCGAAAAGTCGTGAAACAAAAAATATACCTAACTGCGTGCCAGATGACTCAAAATCACCCGCCAACGGACCCTAGCATTGTTTCGATTTTAACCCGTATAGGAACCCAAGATAGACCGAGGGCTCCGGAAAACTTTACTTGACCCGGCCATAAATTCGAGAGCGCGATGAAAACCGGATGCACGTGGAAAGCCCGTGACGCGCCTAGTCGCTACGTTATCGCGATGAGACTCGGCCCCGAGGCCTTAGACTTCACATAAACAAATCCAACTCGGCGCGCTTTCCCACGAAAACCTCGCAGAGGTTATTTCTCGTTCACCACGTAGGATTTTTTTGAAATTTTCGTTTTTGACGGAATTGCAACCGTTTTAATTTAACATTCGTTTTTCGTTCGCAATTTCCGATGATTATAATTTGCTTACACATTGCATAAAAAAGCAATGGTTCAATCGAATGAAAAACCCCTATGTGGCGAACGAGAAAAACTATGGAATAATATTGTATCCAAATTTGGACAAAATCGGACTAGCCGTTTTCGAGATACATCTGGCACCGACTTTGAAAACTGTTTCGAGATAATCGCGTTTGAATCGCTTCCAGTCAATGAATTTATTTAAAAAAATTCCTAAACATACCTCAATGTACATATTTTCCAATGAAAAAACCCGGATCCAATCGAAACATTAGTTTTTGAGATAAAAATTCCCGAAGTTTACCTGCTTTTCTCGCCGTTTGCTCAGGCACCTCCCCTTAAAAATGATACAACTTCATCTGCACCACTTCTTCATATTTTATGTTTTAATTGTTCAAAATTGAGAATATCGCAGCATTTTTTGTTGTTTCCATTAAATAATAGATTAATCTACATTTTTAAACAAGTCCAGCCGCGGGGCAACGGGGAGCAACTGAACTTTTCTCTACGCTTTTACAATTCTCCGTTGCAATTTTATGTTTATTTTCAGACAAATCATTGGTTTGTTGCTAGCTCATACATCATTATTAAAAACTTAGACCTTCATGTTGATATTGTATTTACTTTGGGGAAGCAAGTACAATATCAGACAAGTACTAAAGGGGAAATCTAAACAATGATTTACCCTTTCGAAATCTTTGTTAAGATTTTTTTAACAGAATTTTT
Source organism: Ophion slaviceki (assembly GCA_944452715.1). Taxonomy (NCBI): domain Eukaryota; kingdom Metazoa; phylum Arthropoda; class Insecta; order Hymenoptera; family Ichneumonidae; genus Ophion; species Ophion slaviceki. The sequence goes on along the minus strand of OX101784.1, from coordinate 20,172,139 downwards.
CTGGACTTGGCGACGTTCTAAACGCAACAACGTAAGTTTTGCTCGGAGCACGAAGCGTCTGGCTCGAGCCAACGTCACTTTAGAATTGGAATACAATAGCAGGTATAAAGGATTGTCCCCTCCCCAGCCTGAAACTCGACCCTCGGACGTCTACTACCTAGTCTACCTAACCCACCACGTCAAATCCCCGAAAACGAAACTTCATTTTTCGACTTGTGGCTAGAGATTTGGGATTCCGTCCCACTGTGCCGCCGTACCGGTATCGTACTAGTAACGCATACCATTGCACTGCGTATCAGTATAGTACTACTAGTACCGTACGGGTACGCCGTAGGGTAGAATCTCAGTGCGCCGTACCAATAGTACGCTTGGTTATCTGGGAGATCTATACATGTGTGCCTTATCGAAAACGACACACTGAATTGGCATGACACGAAACAAGCGACGTTGCTCGGGCGTGCTACTGACAAGATTGTACGACGTTTATTCCTGGAGCCCAGCGCCCGAGCTCTTATCTCCAATTATCTGCAAGTCGTTCAAACAGTTTTCATTATTTTCTCGTAATCAAAATAGATCGGGGGCTGCCAAAGGGGACCAGGATAGAATCAGGTGTTACAAGCTTTTATTTAACTTGACTTTTTGTAAGATGCAAAACGGAAAATTGATTTTTCACCTACTTCCCGACTACTTAGAGCTCTGAAATTTTGCAAACATGCATCTATGAGGTGAAAATGCACATTAAAAAAACCACAAAATTTTCAACTTTTTATGTAAAATAAAAATGAGCGAGATCTAATCATCCGTATAAAATCTTACTGACACATACAAACAAATTCGTAGTCGACTGTGTTTGTATGGGACAAGTTTATATGTGACAATTAGTCGTAAGTGCAATACCAATTACAGGCATTGTTATTTTTTACAAGCATTCCATGTTCCTCACGTACAAAATTGTACACTAAGTTAATTACTGAGAAGAACTAACTAGTAAAATCAATTAAGGACTAAAAAGTAGATTTTTTTTACCAAGTCATATATGACTATAAATAAAAGCTTGGGGCGCTCAAAATTGAGACATATAATCTTTAATTTACATGAATCCGTTAACATATCAACTGTATTTGCAAAACAACTTCAGATTTCTTAAATAAAAATCCAAAAACTGTGTATAAACGTGTGATAATAATTTTTCTAATTCCTATATTGCCAAATTAAATACGGTTAATGAACCGGAATTAATCAAATTTATTAAACATTTAAAAAGTTGAGCGCCACAAGCTTTTATTTATAGTCTCACATAGGTGACTTGGTAAAAAAATGATTTCATACTTTTTAGTACATTAAATAAAAGCTTGTGTTTTTTAAATATATTTTTACCAATAAATTTGTGAATTTAAGACGAAGGATTTTTTGTTTCCTTACTCATGGTGAAACTGAGCACGACTATGAGATGCGGTCCGTCGTCCTCGGTCGCGGTCGCCATCTTATTGGCCAGGATACCATTGACCCTCTGCGAGTGCATTACGGCGAGCTAGTGCAAGCCATTGCCCTTCCATGTTCGCTCAGAGTTTCAGGTACCTGTTCATCAGCGCCTCGACTACGTGCCGCATCAAAAGCAAAAGCTGGATCAAGTTACTTCAGTTTGTTTTCCCTTTCTTCGATCTCGTTGCCTTCCGAGTCGGTATTTTCAGCCTCTGGAAGATCTCGAGGGCCTTGTCACTGTCCTTGAGACGATCTCACGTCGCGTTTGGAAACAGTCAAATTACTATCACCGTTCGCTAAAAGAAGACGACACGAGACATTCGTGCTTTTTAAATCAATTTTGTAGATGAAAATTGCGAACGAATAACGAGTATAAAACGAATAATCTGGGCGATAGGAATTGCGGAAGATGAAAAATATACTCACACATGGTTGATTTGTTATCGACTTTTTTGGAATCGGAATTTGCGAATATTGGTGAGAAGTCTTGAGCTACCTGTGTTCGGTTTGATTGTACACTTATCGGACATGGCTGAGCGTCAAGCGACGTTAGGACGACCTTCAGTCCGAAGCATCGCGTACCAATATTGATTCGACGGTTTTTTTCCTTCTTTTCTCCACATACTCGGCGGTCCGCGACAAGTATATATAGAGAAAAATGTTCTTCCGTGTATACGCCCGGATCCGCGGCGAGAATGTGCGAGTCTACCAAACTACCAAAAACGATTTAATTACGAATTAATGTTGTAAGCATAAATAGAGCTGTGTGTTTTATGCACTTATATCCACTTTCACTGCTTATACATTTTCACGCTCTTACCCTACTTGGAGGTTAGAGCCGGCAGAAGCCATACATTTGAAGAACCCGGCTGTTGACGTTTCTAGCGTGCCATCGTTTGTTTGGAGCAGCGTTGCCCGCGTAAAGCGAAAAATCGCAGAGCGAGTCGATAAACGGTGCACTTCAGGCTGAAACGCGGCGTTTTAGCCTGAAGTGAGTCTGGAACGTTTCTGAGGTGTTGGAGAATTTTCGTGGTAAACAATTTGCTCCGATATTCGGCCGAATCTCAAGATCTCAAGATTGAATAGACGGCTCGAAAAATGACCCAAACAAACTCGATAGGAAAAAATAACATTTCATTGGTAAAATGTCATTACATTTTCGATTCGTCACCGCGTTTTCGTGTAATGTCGAATCTAAGGTAAAAAGTTGTCTGCTTAAGGCCATCTTACTGTATAAAGAGTCGCAGGGCATTCGTCGTCCGTGACAGTGGTGTTCATCTTTCTTATGGCTGTGGTGCTTACATTTTCTTTTTAATACTTGGCGCCGAGGCGCTGCCGAGTCTCTTGATACCCCTCTCGGCGCGTGGTAACGGATGCTACTGTATAGATGTAGGCACCAGTCCTGTGTGTATGTGTGTGTGCGGATAAACCCATCCTATCGCGCAGCACGAGGCACTTGAGCAATAGGCCGACATTACGCTAACCAGTTCTATCGTAGCATTTTTTAGGGATCTATATTGTATGCATTGTATTAGGGCTTATATTAAGAGACGCGGCAGCATCTCGATGCCAAATAAAAAAGCAATTCGAAAAATCTCGATGTCCCTGATGAACTCGTCGCGCACTCTTTATACGCCAAGTTGACGTTTATTTGTACTTTTTTAATTTTAAATCGACGCCACGCAAAACCACGTTGGCGAATAAAAAATCTGATGACATTTGACAAGAGTACTGTGGGTTTTTCCTATCGTTTGATCTAGGTTACTTCCCGATCCGTTCACTCAATTCCCAGATCTCATAACAACGGTCGAATTTCCGAGCGATTTGGACATCGAGAAAATGATTCCATACTTCGTATTGTCACGTCTTGAGGGGACGTGGGCATATATATATATGTGGTATCCCTCTTTCTCGCCTACGCCTAGCGTAATAGCACGGGATGAGGGTTAAAAAGGGGTTAAAAAGGGTTAAAGGGGACGTGCTGGTGGAAGAGGGAATTTTAAGGGATCCGTGGATGATCCAATTATTGAAATAATGGTTGTGATACTTGTGTTCGATTGACTCGTCATTTATTAGAATTAACCGTATGGGTTAATTCTATTGTTTTTGCTTTGGGATACAAATCGGAAACAAAATATAAAAGTCTGTTCGCTTACATTGGTGCGCCTCGATGATGACCCAGTCGCTTGGGTGTCGGGTAACGGTCGTAAAACTAAGAGCCTTGCGCCGGAGGGCCAGAAGCGCTCGCAGATGGTGTGTGTATGTGAGTGAGACGGATACAGATGTTCGAAGACACAGATTCTAATATTTGAGAATTTCACGGATCGAAAATGGAATTTACAATAAAGCAATGCGCGTCATACAACGTCAAGGTTCTTATGATTTTCGCATAACCGTGACAGAAGTTTCGAAGTACAAGGTGTTCTAAGTTTGAATCGTATGACAACGTTCGCGTTACAAAAAGAGAACAAAGGTTTGACGCGATGGATATCGGTAAGAGAACTCTAGGTCTGAGCTCGTTGGATTCTAATCGGAGACTGAAGCGAGGAGAACTCTTTCGGAGTACCAGAAATCAGGGTGGGATACATTTTTGGAGGAAGAAATCTTTGGGAGAGTGAAACTTGGGTGACGTAGTTTTTTTCATTGGTGGTCCGGACATAAAACGTGACCTGGTTCGTGCGGCTGGCCGGAAGAAGGAAGCGAGAACGAGTTGTCGGTGTATTATTGGGTAAGGGCGCATATAATCGAGATCACCGCTGCATTTCCGAGCGCTGAACCGAGAGGAGAAAAATAGGGCCTTGTTCGTTTATTTGCTTATGCCGCCCCGCCGTCTTGACCACGACCTTCTCATCGAAAATATAGCCGGAAGCGCCTTCCTCGATGGGTTCCCGCGTATAATGATGGGCACCGAGCATGTTCAGTTGCGCCATGATGTTTAGTGCGCCCCTCCTGGGCCCGCCGCCCAGCACGATTTCCTCGTCCTGCAATACGAAAACATTTTTTTTACTCTTTTCAAAATAAGACTGGGAAGCCAAAAACATTGATTACTTCGCATCAATCGGAAATATGGAAAAATTAATATTTCTCGGTATACAGGAATCAATTCATGAATTTTAATCACATCAACTGAAGGCAATGAAAAATGTATTGTATATCTGTAGAGATGTACATTTTCAATTGCCTTCGGTTGTTGTGAGAAAAGTGCATAGACTTTCTCCTCGATATCTAGAAATTTGAGGTTTTCAATGTCTCCGATCACTGCGAAGAAGTTCATCATATCGGCTTCGCAGTCTCTAGAGATATAAAATGTTGATTGTTTTTCGTTACTGAAAGACATAAACATATTATGTCGTTACAACAAAAAAGAATCAAAATTTTCTATCTTCAGAGACTGCGAAGCCAAAAACATGGATTCCTTAGCAGTGATCGGAGACATTGACAAATTTATATTCCTCGGTATAGAGAAGCAAATTCTTAAATGTTTCTCCTATCAACTGAAGGCAATTAAAAATGTATATCCATAGGAATATAATTTTTTATTGCCTTTGGTTGATGTGAGAAACATTCATAGACTGGCTTCTCTATATCTAGAAGTTTGAGGTTGTCTGTGTTGTTACGTACTAGAGGAAGATTTAGGTGGGACTCGCGAGGTTGCCCAGTTAAAGCGCGAGGCTTCAATTGATTTAGGATGGTCTTTGTTTGGTTTTGTTTCGTCTTTGTTTGGCTTCCGCGTGAGTTCCGAATACAGTTTAACAACAATTTGGATTTAGATGAATTTGAGGTGCGTGATTCTGGTTTGAGAGTTGGTTTCGCCCGATTGATTGTTACGCGATCGAATGAATTTGAGACGCGTAAATTTGGTCTCAGATTACACGATTAACTTTATTAAGCTTTCACTCTTCCAAACTTGTAATTCGGTAGAAACTTAGTTATGCGTACAGTTCTTTAAGTATGGTTAGACCGCAACGCTGACAAAGTATTTAATGAAGCAGTCGACTATTCGATTCGGAGTTCGGTCCCAGATTGACGCTCCTTCGTATTACAAAAACGAAGAGAGTTCGGTTTTGTGAGGGGAAGGAGTTTTTTTTGGAGAGTTCATTTCCTATAATGCGTTTTTTATAGTATGATTCTAGATTTCTGATTGGGTCGCGGCGGAGATAGGCGCAATCGCTGTTCTATTCCCGAGAATTGGCTTTAGTGCACGTGTTCTCGCAGATCTCGCTGAAGGCCAGTTTTGCGACCGCCCGGAGTCACAGGTGAGTTTTCCTTGGAGGTCTGTTTTGAATTCCAGGATAAGGTATTATCTTCGCTTGGGTCTTACGTTTTTGTCTATTCGAGTGTTCCGTGAGTGCAGTTTCTCTTTCGGGACTGCAAGTGTGTTCGCTCGTAAACTTTATTTACTGTTGACTATGTTGACGCGTGGAAACGTACGCGCGACCCTTTCGCTTCTAGTCTTGCAATACGTTTCGCCTATCGCTCGCTTGACGTTAAAGAAATATAGGTGTTTGGTCGATGAGTGAGAGTGCTGCTATCGTGCGTATTTACTATCGTGGTTTCAAGGAAGAGAGAAAAAAAGGTGGAGGCGGGCACGTAACAGTGTCCGCGATACCTGCGAAGAAGTCCATGATTTTGGCTTCGCAGTCTCTAAAGATATAAAATCTTGATTGTTTCTTCAGATGCATATTTGTGGCTGCCAGTGCCTAGTTATAATAACATTTCATTGTTTGTCTTACATTAACTAAAAGCAATGAACATTTTATATCTTCAGACATTGCAAAGTGAAGAACATGGGTTTTTGGTAGTGATCAGAGACTTGGAAAAAATTTCATTTCCCGGTATACAGGAGTCAATTTATGAATTTTTCTGACATCAACTAAAGGCAATAAAAAATGTATACCCGTAGAAATGTACATGTTTAATTACCTTTGATTGATACGAAAAAAACATTCATAGACTGGGTCCTCGACCTCTAGAAGTTTCAGGTTTTTGATTATTCCGATCGCTGCGAAGAAACGCATAATTTTAGCTTCACAGTCACGACGATATCAAATGTTGATTGTTTTTAGTTATTGTGAAATAAATATATATTTTTGCTCTTCAACTAAAAAGAATCAACATTTTACATCCAAAAAGACTGCGAACCCTAAAACATGCATTTCTTCGCGGCAGTGCAAATGATCAAATTTTTCTCACATCAACTAAAGGCAATGAAAAATATATATTCCGATCGCTACAAAGAAGTCTATGATTCTGGGCTTCACAGTCTCTAAAGATATAAAATGTTGATTGTTTTTAGTTAATCTAAGACAAACACATATTTTTGGCTTTTCAGTTCCTAATTATATGAACATTCCATTGCTTGTCTTACATTAACTACAGTCCGACCCCTTAATAAGACCGCAAAAGCCCGCAAGGAGAAGAGTTTTCGCATACCCCCACCAGGCACGCGCTCCGCGCTCGCTGATTCTTTCTGTTTCTCTCTTTCTTTTTGGCATGCGAGGTTCTGAATAAGAACGGCCGCTCGAACGAGTTTCAACTTGTAGCCCATGTGCAAGACGTGCTCTGTCGCAATTGTTTTACGTAATGAATAGTTTTGTTTTTCCATATTATTTATACATATTAGTAATTGAATAATAGTGCATGATCACCAACATTATAAGATGTCACAAAAGAAACGAAAAATAGACTGTTGCGTACAAGCAGAGGAAACAAAGCCTGTACTACACAGTAGTACTAATTTTAGCGAAAAACCGGCAGTGAATGAACGTTATCGTTATATGTTTAAAGAAAAACAAAAATTCTTGGAGGAGTCAAAAAAGTTAATGTTAGAGTTACTAGGAATAGTGATAACACGACCCGCACAGAAACGAAGAAACAGTTATATATTTATTAACAGAGACTTCATACTTTGGTACATGTCGAGTCAACCACCAGAACTGAACAAAAACTCAAACAGACAGCGATAGAGTCAACAAAAATAAATAAACTGTGGCAACGATCTCTTGGTAACCAAATCATATGAACGATAGCATTGATATGTGTGAAGTCAACCATCGTCAACACATCGCTTTTTAAATAATGAATTCGATTTCCAAACATTCCCCCTCGAAGTGTAGACGAATGGGAAATGATACGTTTCAGAATTTAATGTCCAACAATCTAAGGCACGTTTCATGTTTCGGTCGCGGTAATCCTTTCGTTAATACGTCTGCGGCCATTTCGCTTGTTTCGAGGTATCCAATGGTTATGATGCCACTTTTAAGTACATCTTGTACATAATGATGACGAACATCAATATGTTTTGTTCTGGAATGGAACACACGATTTTCAGCCAATTTCCTTGCTCTTGCATTATCACAATGTATTTTTATTTCGGGCTTTTCGGGGTATCCAAGTTCCTGTAAATATCCTTTCAAATATGTTGCTTCTTTGGCTGCTACGGTAAGAGCCATGTATTCCCCTTCAACTGATGATAGTGCTATCGTCTTTTGTTTTCTGGATGCCCATACGATAGGTTAAGGTGCTTAAGGTGAACACATATCCAGTAAAGGATCTTCGGTCCATGGTGCAGTTTGCCCAATCGGCATCTACATATCCTACTGAAGGATTCTTGGTTGCTTTGTAGGTAAGTCCCACATCTGATGTACCCTTTAGATATCCCAGCACGCGCTTAGCAGCACACCAATGAGTTAAATCGTGCTCCAGATTGAATTGACTGAGATAGTTCACGGCATGGGCAATATCAGGTCTTGTATAGGTCGCCAAATACATCAAGGAGCCGATAAATTCTTGATATGGGTATGTTTCCTTTTCTCGGTGGTTCGCGTCAGGTTATTGTAGTCTTGAATTGGATTCCAGAGGTGTACTCACTGGCTTCGCATCTGCCATTCCGAAACGCTCTAGTAAGTTTTCGATGTATCCCTTTTGTTGATTTGAAATACATGAGTCATTTCATGTGAATTCAATTCCGAGGCAGTGCTTGATTGATCCTAACTCTTTCATTTCGTATTTCCTTTATAGATGTTGATATAATGTCCTAATTTTTTACTTCTTTTTGCAAGCGACTATCAAATCGTCTACATATGTCACAATTAACATGAGGTCTTCACGTTTTCCTTGATAGTAAACACATGGATCCGCAGATGATTTTCTTACTCCGAATTCTAGCAATGTCTGACAGAGTTCATTGTGCCAACATCTTCCAGCTTGTCTTAAGCCGTATATGGCTTTCTTGAGCTGACAAACTGCGTCTTCTTCGTTTAAATCGATGAGCATTTTGACCGCTTTGTGTCTTATTTTACTGTCACATGGCTCATTCTCTATCAGACTGTTTAATCCTTCGTGGATATATTTTGGAGGATCCTTATATACTTCTTCTGCGAGTTTTCCATTGAGAAATGCTGTTGTTACGTCGAAGTGTACAACTAACATGTTATTTTCCGTAGCGAGCGCTATTAGAATTCGCATCGATTCTATCCTTGAAACAGGAGCGAAAGCGTCATCGTAGGCAATTCCAGGTCTTTGGGCGAATCCTTTTGCTACAATACGAGCTTTTCGCCTTTCCAAGATTCCATCTTGGTTGAACTCATTAGTAAGAACCAATCTGCTCCCAAGGATCTTGTTATTATGTGGTCGAGGTACAACTAACCATGTGTCATTTTTCAGAATGGATTTGAGTTCTTTTGCTATGGCTTCTAGCCAATCTTTGGAATCCGGTCCATTAATTGCATCGCTGATCTTAATCTCACTCGGAAACGAGATTTCTGATGTATCTAGGCTTTGCATCATGAAAAAGCTTCCTTGGTCTTCCTCTGTGACCTGTGCGTACAATCTGCGGTCTTCCCGGCCCACGCCTGGTTTCCGTCAGCTCCTCATTGGTCGTTTCACTTTCTGATTCTTCACATACCTCTTCGAGATGATCATTTGGTCGCGATTCAAAATTGTTTGACGTTGCGTTTTTTATTCGAAATTCCACTACGGCTTTTTCCTGTTCTGCAATCTCGATAGGCTCCTGATTCTCGTCGTGGTTTGTTCTGCGTAGTTTTTCCTCAGGGGGCTTAGTCACGATTTGAAAATTCCGAGTGACTTCAATTTTTCGTTCTTTGGAAATGTAAACTCGGAAGTCTTTTGATGTCTCAGAATACCCAACAAAGTTACCTCTGCACGATTTAGCACTCCATTTATCTCTGTGTGGCTCACGATGTTTGGCCATGATGCTTTATCCGAAAACTTCGAACTCACTTACATCTGGGATATTGCTGGTCCATTTTTCGTAAGCAGATCGTCCTCCAAGAGAACTAGACGGACATCTGTTTCGAACATAATTCGCGGTATTCATTGCTTCAGCCCATAAAGCATCGGGCAGTGCTGACTTGATCATCATACAACGGGCCATGTCTAGGAGAGTACGGTTTTTTCTCTCTGCCACCCCATTTTGCTCGGGAGTATAGGGTATTGATAACCTCCGAGAGATTCCATTTTCCTTTAAAAATCCATTGAAAGCTGAATTAATGTATTCCGTGCCGTTATCAGATTGTAAGTATTTGATGTGCCTTCTGGTTAAGTTTTCCGCCATATCTTTATATACTTTAAAGGATTGGAGAGCGTCGCTCTTTCTTTTCAGAAATTTTACCACACATCATTTCGATGAATCGTCGATGAATGTGATGAAGTACCGTGACTTTCCGATGGAATCCGTGCGCATGGGTCCGCACACATCGGTGTGAACAATGTCTAGTAATTCCGTTCTTCTCTCAGATTTCTTTGGGAATGACTTTTCAGTCATCTTTCCTTTCATACAAGTTTCACATGTGTATTCTCTAGGACATTTTCCAAGTTTTAAGCCTTCTACTCGGCCTTCTTTTTCGCATTTTATGGGGTCCTTTAGATTTAAGTGTCCCATTCGGCGGTGCCAGATATCGACGAGACAGGGCTTTTGCTCCTCGTTACTCCATTCTACATGGGTAACACTTTCAGTTTCTTTTGCGTCCAAACAATATAGGCTATTATTTGTTCTTTGTACTTTAAGTACAACATTCCTCTTACTATCAATGACGGTTGCTTCCTTTTCATCAAATATCACTTTGAATTCTTTATCGCACATTTTTGCGACGGACGGCAAATTCGTTCTTAACTCTGGGACGCATAGGACTTCGGAGAGGTGTATGTCCGTCTCACATCCATCAACTTGAGTAGTGAACGACACAGACGTCTTTCCCTTTATCTCTGCACAGACGTTGCTGGCAAGATGTACTTTTCCAGTCTCCTGTGATATGTTTTTAGTGTACACTGTAAAAACCAAGTGCGTTGTTTCAACACGTTTCCCGTGTGTAATCTTGTTGCTCTTTTCGACACGGTAACTCGTGTGTTAGTGATATAACGACACACCTAACGCGTGTTGGTTCGACACACTTTTCGCGAGTAAACGCTTGTCGCCATTTTCGACGCGTTTAAAGATGTGTTGTTGCCCAAATCAACACACTTCAAGCGTGTTTTTTCGTACATTATTGGATTTACCTTTCTGCAACTTTCTACACGCTTCCACGCGTTTTGATTTGTACAACACACTTTTTTGGTGTATTTGTGGTCGCTTGGCAATAATATAATGACGTTACGTACGTCTATACGTCGTAAAATGCAAAAAAAATTAACGTTTCCCATTACTGGTGGTACAATCCGATGGTGCACTACCATATTTGATGGTTTCCAGCTCTCCTGAAGCAAATTCCTGCGAATAAATTTTATAGTCACTACCTGGGTATCGAACCTACCTAACCTACCTAACGTAGCTACTTCTACACCTTCTCTACGTACGCTAACCATTGTGCTATCGGCTACTTGTGGTTTCCTCGTAGAGAAAAGGAACAGTATGGTTACATCAGGCGAGGGGAGTGATGAAGCTATTTCACATTTATATATATTATGAATATATATATTGTAACGGGTCGAAGTTCGTTACACTTAAATTTATTGGTTCGGGACTCGAACAGGGAAGAAATTAATTGAGACTCAGGTGTTTTGGTATTTTTCAACAAACGAAATTTATTCAATAGTTTTGGCTCGATATAAAAATAATAAAATAATAAAAAAAACAAAAACGCTTTATAAGTTTTCGTTGTTGGCTTGAGATTATACAATAAAAGAACGCTTTTTATAGTATGCCGTTTCTTATTTCTCGCAACGCCCTACTCGGTTGGTAACGTTGTTATCTCGCCCGGTAAGTGTGCTTCGTGTCTACGCTTATCATCGATTAATATAAGTTCCCCCTCTTCCTTGCTTCTCTCTATGCTTTGAACGTATTTAGTTGTTCGGTGTTCTCGCTCGCGGCGCTGTCCCTCTCTCTTTCTCTACCGCGCGTTAAGTTATGACGCGATCCCGCTTGTGGCGCTGTCCTTCTCCCTTTCTATACGGCGCGTTTAGTTGTGACGCGCTCCCGCTCGCGGCGCTGTCCTTCTCCCTATACGTGAGACACTTAGGGTGTATCGCGTTACGACGCGCTCCCGCTCGTGGCGCGGTGGGTCGCGACGCTCGGTCAGCGTGCCCCATCGCCCTATGGCCCCCCACGCTACTACTGCCCCTTCCCTACTCGCCGTATCGTCGCTATCGGTGCGTTCTCCCGATCAATCTACTGGATCGCGATCGATTATCACGCGTCGATAATCGCTCGCTTATCTATCGCGACGGGAGATGTCGCCACGTACCGGTCTACGGTGTCGAGACTCTCCGAGTTTCGGCACCCCTTTTTTTTCTTTGTTTACAGGATTTCGATAACTATCTCCTCGTCCTTTCTATGCTCCTGATACCAATTTCGATTTTCCTCGTGATAATGGTGTCCTTGTGTGTGTGTGTCAGTATGCCTGAATCTATTCGCTTACTTAGTTACCTCCTCACCTCTTATTGTCGCCTAATGCGATTTTTGTGTTCGATTTTCAATAACTGCCATTCTTTTGTTTATAATCTTAATTTATTCGTATGCCTATGTTTTGTTCTTACTCTCAAGCATTTTTTCTTTGATATTTTGTTTTTCGTTAATCTTTCAACCCTTCTCAATTTCTTTCCCCTTGACCCTCTATCCACCACGCTTTCCTTCCCTTGCGGTCAGTATTAACGACGGCTGAGTACGGCTAAGGTTTTTAGGTAATTGAGAGTACTTTATGATTCTAGCGACTCCACCTTTCAACTGTTCTTTCGATTTTCCTCTTTTCACACTTTCCTCCCCCGAGGGTCAGTTCTCATGTGTTTGGTACTGATCGACTTCCCAGTCAGAAAAGGAGAAGTGTCTTTCCCCAAAATTTCCCGTCCTTTTATACGCATATTTTGCCGCTTTTTCGTGTCCCCTTCTCTTCTACCTCCCTTAATTTGATTAGTTGGTTCATCCGGTATTTACCGGTTTCTCTTCTTTTCCATCTTAATTCGATTAGTGGGTTTTCCCCGGGTTTTGCCGGTCCCTCTGTCAGTCCGAGCTGTTTGACCTTGTTTTTATGTCAATCTGTACTCTTTCCTCTCTCTCCTAAGCTCGGTTGACCTTTTTGCCTTTATGCCCGGGTTAGTGAGACGGACCTATCCGTCTCATTGTCCCCCTTTTTTTTCACCCTTCGCATCTTGGATTGTTCCGATGACAACCCAAGTCGCGAAGAGAAAAAAAAATATATGTGTAGATTATTATGAGGTTGTTACTTTCCTGTTTTTGTGTGTCCTTCGACCGTTGTCCGTTCATGTTGATCGGCTTCCGCTTATTCTTATTTTATTTGTTTCCCCCCCCCCCCCCTTTTTTAAACTAGTCGCTCTCGTTTTTCTAGGGCCGCTGCCCATCGAACGAAATAAATTTGCCAATACGCTTTTTAATTTTCAGGGTTTTTATTTAGATCGACATCACGCTTCTATCATCGTCGCTGGCGGACTCGCTCTCGCTGTTGTTGCGCAACCCGATCTCCCGCCAGAACTTCTCCTCGTCGCTGTCGTATTCGTTGTCTAGGTTAACGTTTACTAGAGTCTCGTCGTCGTCGTCGTCCTCGTCCATCTCGCTCGCATGATCTCCGTCGCTGATCGTGATGGTGGCCTCCTCGTCGTTATCGGTGCCGTTGGTGTCGTCGGCGCTGCTGTTAGTCGCCCACCGTTGCTCGACCTCTCGATGATACTCGATTTCCCCGAACCGGCACCCTTTATTGTCAATTGTCGGTGGCCGCGCATTCGAAGATCTCCGTGCCGCTCCCATTCGGATAAATATTTCGGCCAAACTTTTGCCTTGGTTTGGGCCTGCGTTCTCTAGGTATAGATCCGCGAGAACGAGGCCCAACTGGCTAGGTCTTCCCCAGATCTTCATGGTCCAGGTGGTCTCCTCAAGTAAGGCCCGGCAATAAAAAATGTCCTCTTCGTCCCAGTAATCGTCGATCGGCATCAGGTCGCCGTGGGTTACCGGCACCGCCTGGTACGTGTGGAGGAACGCCATCGTTGGGGCGGTGTAGCACTCTTCCTGAGTACCGTAGACACTATTCCCCCAGTCCCCGAGCCACAAAAGGAACTTGCCCTCGTTGGTTTTTCCCTGGTAGGTGGCCCGATAAAACTTGTCCTCGTGTCGCCACAGGATCGCCGCCCCGGGAAATATCTCTTCCTCTATACACGGATAGATGCCTGGCTCCTCCGGGCTGATATTCTGCCACATATTAATTATGGCTATACCTCTCCCATCGCGTTCGTTTAGATGCACTCCAAATTCGTTAGGATTTGTAATTCCTCCCACGGTGACCCCGATGTACACCCTCCTCAATGTGCTGACCTCGAAATTCCGGTACATCTGGATGATTGTGGTTGACGGTTGACTGACGAGTGATTAATTCGATTTTCGACGCGGTGATCCTTTTCGATTTCCCTCTCCCTTTTATAATCCTAACGATTTCCCGGGTTACCATCCTTTAATATTTTCGTTGGTCACCAAGAACAATTTATATTCGTCCTTATTAGCTTCCCTTTCTTGGTTTATTTGTTCTCTCCTTGCCCGTCGTTGGCTATTTCGGGTGTGCCTTTCTCCTTGATCTGTCTGTTCTTCGTCGCTTTCTTCGTCTCGGGTTTTTCTAGTATTTATGTCCATATTGTTCGCGATTTATGAATCTTCTTCGACTATTCGATATACTAGACTGGCATATCCCTTCATTTTCCTTTTCCTTTGAATTTGTCGAGTCCGTTGTTAGATAGCGCTTCAGCATGCTCGCATGGAATTTTCCCCTCTCTTTTCTTGTTTCTGGGTTTTCCAAGAGAAACGTTGCTATTCCCACACATCTTTTTATTTTATAGGGCCCTTCGAATAAATGCATGAATTTCGCGGTCCTTTGTTTAGCAGGATCGGAGACATTGAGCGACCGGACCAACACGAATTCGCCTACTTCGAACGTCGTTTTTTTATGTGTTGTGTTAAATCTTTCCGCCCTTTGTCGTCCTTTTTTCTTGATCCTTTCCCTTACCAATTCAATTTTTTGTTCGTAGGTGAGGGTGTCTGTTTGGTCCTCTTTAAGCGCGAGTACCCATTCCCGCCAAACTCGGTAGGGCTTTTTTTTAATTGCAGTTCCGTCGGCGTGAATTCGGTGGTTTTGTGCTGTGTTTCATTGATGCAGTCTTGTATTACTGACACCCATCTGTACCATCCTGTATGTTTCTCCGTCAAGAAAGTTCTGAAGAACCGCCCGAGCTCCCGATTGACTCGTTCTACTATATTTCCTTGTGGGTGGCGGATCGAGGAAAATACTCCCTGTATTCCTTCTGTTTTGAGCTTTTCCTCCCATACTTTTGACGTGAACTGCGTACCGTGATCAAACTGTATTCGTCTTGGTTTTCCATACCTCGGGATGTAGTCCTGGAATATCCGGTTTATAGTTGCTGCGGTGTTCGCCTTCTTAAGTGGGTATAGTTTGACGAATTTTGTAAACGCGTCTATAGTTACTAGGATATGTTGCACCCCCCCCTACTGATTTAGGTAGTGGTCCATAGAAATCGATGGAGACCAGGTCACCTGGTCCGTCGGGTGTGATGGTTTGCATTTCTGCATAATTGTTTTGTACCATGACCTTTACCCTTTGACACAGGTCGCAAGTGGCTATTGCCTGCCTCACCCTTTTTGCCATCCGATTGCACGTAAAATCTTCATTAATTAGCTGGAAGATCTTACGCGCGCCCTGGTGTCCGTATATCTCATGGCATTCTTTAACGAAAATGCTTACCAATTCTTCGGGTAATATGACCTTCCATTTCCCCGTTCGGTCGTGTTTCTGCAGACAGCCTTCGCTAATTCGATATCTTTTATTTTCTCCATTCTTCTGACAATTTTCCCATGTTTCTCGGAGATTCTCCTGTTCCCGCTGCATCTCTCCGATTCTTTGAAATTGTTGTTTTATTTCTTTTGTCGGTTTTCGCGCCAGTACCGCGGTCAGGACTATTTTCCCTGGTGTTTTTCCGCCGTCGTTGATTCGGTTGCCGCATGTTCGACTCAAGGCGTCGGCTACTTCATTGCCTTTTCCTGGGCAATGTTCTACTTCAATATCGTAATCTTGAACCAACAAAGCCCATCTCAACATGCGATCCCCCACAAATCGGCACGTCTTCATAAATGTCAACGCCTTATGATCCGTGATGATTCTGATTTTTGCTCCCAGCAGATACGTCCGGAATTTCTGCAACGCCCATACAATTGCTAGCATCTCCTTTTCTGTTGTGGTATATCCGATTTCCGCTCCTTTGAATGTCCGGCTTGCGAATGAAATTACCCCTACAAGTCCATCTCTATCCGCTTGGCTCAAAACCGCTCCGATAGCATAATCACTGGCATCGGTGGTGAGGATGTACTCCCGAAATGGATCTGCGTGTTTGAGGATTATCGTTTTAATGAATAATTGTTTTATTCTTTCGAATGCTTTTTCCTCCTTGTCCCCCCATCTCCAATCTTGTCCCTTTTTCAGCAGCCCCAAGAGAGGTATCGTTTCTTTCGCGTGTCTGTCCGAGAATTTGCTGTAGAAATTTACCAATCCTAGGAATCCCCTGAGTTGTTTTATGTTCTGGGGGCGTGGATACTCTTTGATTGCTTGGATCTTTTCTGGCTGAGGTTTGATACCCGTGGTTGACAGAATGTGCCCCAGAAATACCACTTCCTGTTGGAAGAAATTTGATTTTTTTAAAATTCAGGGTCATGTTGTTCATGCTGATTCGCTCGAACAATTGGTGCAAGTGTTCCAAGTGTTGTGCCTCATTTTTCGACAGGCACAACAAATCGTCGACAAAATTGATGATTGATCCGCCTATGTCCTGAAGTACTATATCGAATGCCCTTATCAAGCTTGCCGTGCTTGTTTTTAGTCCAAACGGTGTTACCGTGAACTGATAACACTTTCCATCATGTTGGAACGCAGTGTATGGCCTTGATTCTTCAGCTAGCGGAATTTGCCAGAAGCTGCTCGTCATGTCTAGGCTCGATATGACTTGTGCTCCTCCACAACGTTGAAATATTTCCTCGGTTGGTGGCGCCGTGTCGTGATCTTCAATTAAGAAGGTGTTTAATTGTCGAGCGTCGAGACATAGCCGAATTGGCCCGTCCTTCTTGACTACTGTAACGAGCGGGTTTATAAAACGGCTTTTTGCTCGTTCAATTATGCCTTGGTCCAGCATTTTATCAATTTCTTCCTGCACTTTTCCTCGATATTGCATCGGGACCGGATATGATCGATGCACGTAGGGTTCCGGGTTTTTCAGAAGTAATTTGTGCGTATATGCGTGCATTCGTCCGGGTCTCCTGTTGAAGATGTGTCGATAATTTTGAATTAGTCTTCCAAAATTATGCTTCATTTCTCCTGATAAGTTTGCACATTGTTCTATTTTCTGACTTATCTCTTCTTGAGTTAGCTCGTCTTCTCTGTGGTTTTTTATTGTGGCCACGGGGATCGGTGGTTGCTCTTGGAGTTTTTCCCGGTGCCAGATCCACCTTCCTTCATCCAGCTCGGCGACTATCTCGTTTTTTACTGTTATGGTTCCGTCTCTCGCGTCTACATTTACTTGTAGCTCGAGCATTCCGTCAATACCCAGTATAGCATTTCTGCTCATTCTTGGGATTATTAACATTTGTATGCTGCCCTTCGCCTGGTACAGTCCTGCCTCAACCATGACCTGTTGCTTTATGCGACCGGATTTACCCCCGAATGCTCCAATAGCCTCGGTGCTTGTTACAGGTATTCTGAGGCACTTCTTGAACTCCTTTTCCCTTTGTAAAAAGAATTCTTCTGACATACAGGGGACCTCGCTCCCGCTATCTATCAGTATCTCGACGGTTATTCCTTGCAGGCTGATCGGCAGCGTTGGGCATCGTGGATATATTCTTCTCGTCTGCCCTGGATTTTCCATGAGGAAATCCCTTGGGTGCTCGTATGTGTTCGTGCCTATTCTCTTTATTTTCTTGTTGTCCCCGGTCTTATTTCGGCTACTTTTTGCTGCTGTGGTTTCCTCCATCTCTTCGTTGCTGTTTTGTTCCTTCTGATGCTCCGTTGTTGCTGTTGTCGTCTGTTCGTTCAGGGCGCTTGCCCCTTGCTGCACGGGCATCATGATCATTCCTAGAGGACTTGTGTCCTGTACTTCCGCTCCGCCGTTCTTCTTTCTTTTTCGTTATTTTTTCTTCAAATTTCTTTTCATTCGTTGCCTCGCTTCTTCCATGGCCTCTTGTAATTCTTCGTCGTCCGTTGCGCCTCGTGATGACTCCTCGACATTGATGATTGCCATCGATTCGGGCGCAACTTCTATTCGTTTCCCTGGTTCTGTTTTTGTCCGGCCGGGTATCCACTTTGTGTCTGGGAATTTTGTGCTTCTCGATTAACTCGAGGCGGTGCTCCCCCTGTCGTGAATCCTGCTTGCTGATTGGGATTCCATGCAGATGCCGCTGGGTTTAGGGGAGGTCTTACATTCCCGTACCCGTGTTGCCAGGGTTGCTGTCTCGTGAACGGCGCTGGCATCGCGTTGTAATTTCCTAACACTCGATTTTCTTGTCGATGATTTTGAAACGGTAGTGGTGGTCCATGATACCCTGGATTCCCTGGCCGCCATGGCTGGTTAAATCCCATCGGTTGTGGTCCCCCAAATGTTCCAAACTTTTGGCCTTTCCATGGATTGTTTTGCTGCCCCGTTGTGCCGATGGGTTCTTGTCGACGCGGCAGTGTTCTTCTAGCGTTGAGCGGTCCTGCCCCGTCCATGCTTTCTAATAATTCGAGAAACGCATCGACTGTTTTTATCCCGCTTACGCGGACCGCCATTCTGATTGATTCGTCAAAATGGTTCGCCAGTTTTCTTATGATTTGCTCATCTGCTGGTCCTTCGCTCAAGTCCTTAGCGTTCCCGAATATTTGGGTTGCATACTCGGTACGAGTCATCCGGTGTCCATCCCACTCGTACGCCCCGAACTGTAAGTTTCGACGGACCTTGTCCTGGATTTCCTGGCTCCAGTAACGCCCGCAAAATTTTTCCTCGAAGTCGTTGATGGTTTGAACTCTGTCCTCGACTATTCTCCACCAATCTTTTGCCGTGTCTTTTAACGATTGGCTGATGAGGTATTGGAGATCCGTGTTTCCGGTAATTCGCCAGAACTCCTTGAAATCCCGCAAAAGGCGCATAGGTCGTTCCCTTCCGTCGCCATTGTATATTGGCTTTTGCTTTGCTGCGTATGCTTGGCTCACGTTCAATCCTGTTCCCCATGTTGTATTACACATCGTATTCGAATTCTGTGCTCGGATGTTTTTTTCACACTCTGTTATTCGTTTTGAGTGTTCGGTGACGACTTCCCCAACGTCTTTCGACGAATGGAGGAGATGAGATATTGTTCGCCGGATGGCTTCCATTCGGGTGTCAAAATCCTCAATCTTTTCGTCATTTTCTTTTCGTATTTGGCTGTGGCTCTGTTCAATGATTTTCTGCGCAATGACAATTTTTCGTTCAGTGCGTTCTTCGATTTTCTGGACTTCATTTCCTATTTTTTTGTTGATTTCTTCGTGTAGCTGACGCGACCGCACGATGCATTTGTCCTCCTGCTGCTTAATTTCTGCTTGGG
The DNA here is from genome assembly GCA_944452715.1 of Ophion slaviceki. NCBI lineage: Eukaryota > Metazoa > Arthropoda > Insecta > Hymenoptera > Ichneumonidae > Ophion > Ophion slaviceki. The sequence continues at coordinate 20,152,590 of OX101784.1, read as the reverse complement.
TGGTTATTCGTTCCCTCCGTTGTTCGTTTCGGATGTTATTCATCGCTTTTATCAGGGGCTTCGTGAGTTCGCTGACCTCAGTTTCTATCCCCTCAAGGTCGACCGTGCCTTGACTGACATTAAATGTCGCTTCATTCGGAATTTCTTCCTCCCTGGGTCCGATCGCTGATAATCTTCCAATATTTTGTCGATCCCTTTGACGGGCCTCCTCTAATAATCCATCTGCCGTGGTCGATTCCCAATGAAGGGAGTTTTCATTATTTGATTGCGCCATTCTAATTTATTTTGTTTTATTGTTTTGATTTTATTTTATTCTGTTCGGTTTTCTTTGTTTATTTGTGTTTTTACACCTTTGGATGAGTCTTTCTTTCTTTTGTTCGTGCCCCACGTTGGGCGCCAAAATGTAACGGGTCGAAGTTCGTTACACTTAAATTTATTGGTTCGTGACTCGAACAGGGAAGAAATTAATTGAGACTCAGGTGTTTTGGTATTTTGCAACAAACGAAATTTATTCAATAGTTTTGGCTCGATATAAAAATAATAAAATAATAAAAAAAACAAAAACGGTTTATAAGTTTTCGTTGTTGGCTTGAGATTATACAATAAAAGAACGCTTTTTATAGTATGCCGTTTCGTATTTCTCGCAACGCCCTACTCGGTTGGTAACGTTGTTATCTCGCCCGGTAAGTGTGCTTCGTGTCTACGCTTATCATCGATTGATATAAGTTCCCCCTCTTTCTTGCTTCTCTCTATGCTTTGAACGTATTTAGTTGTTCGGTGTTCTCGCTCGCGGCGCTGTCCCTCTCTCTTTCTCTACGGCGCGTTAAGTTATGACGCGATCCCGCTTGTGGCGCTGTCCTTCTCCCTTTCTATACGGCGCGTTTAGTTGTGACGCGCTCCCGCTCGCGGCGCTGTCCTTCTCCCTATACGTGAGACACTTAGGGTGTGTTAGAGCGAGAAAAGAGCGTTCAAAAGTCGCGCCATACGAGACCGCCAAATGGGTGGTGTCGCGCGCGACGCGTAACTAGGAGGGGAGAGAAAAAATGGCGCTAGCGAGCTGACCACGCGTGTGTGCGGCGCGAACAGGGACACAAAAGGAAACAAAGAAAATTATATCCCGATACTGTAACTAGAAATAAGTAAAAGAGAATAAAGTGTTTTTTGCAAGGGAGCAGTTGCCCCTGTACGTAATTCCATCCACGTGTCGTGGGTACAAGTGGTCCTTCGAGCCGGATTTTTACGAACAAAAAAAAAACAAAAGCGATCAACGCGTAGGTAAAAGCGCGAAAAAACACGGTGTTCAACAGTACGCACAACGATACCGTGGTTCAATCGTGGTTCAATCGTGATTTATTGTGCATCAAACACGAATAAAAGTACGGTGTAGTGCGACACATTAACCGAAACAAGTGCGCACAACAAAGACGGCTCGTTCTCACCCAACACAGAGAGAGATCGAGCAAGCATCATAGTGGTCAACCCACTATACATCATCCTAGAACAAAGACGCCTCGCTCTTGCTACACGGAGAGCTCGAGGAAGGCGGTATAGTCTGCGACAGAGACTATAGCGCGCTCACCAGCATCGACGACTCGCTCCCGCTACACAGACAGCGCGAGAGTCCCTATACGAGTACAGCACGCACGATACATCGTGCGAACACAGCAACGCGGGATAGTGTGTGGACACACACACTTCTCAACCAGCATATCGAGACCGGCCGTCTCGCTCATTCGCAAGCTACCAGCACAGGACGCCGCGGAGAGAACAGCGCAGTATCTTCGACAGGCGTACGAGCATCTCTATATCCATCAGGAACCGCGTGCGTCGCGCACACACATTTACGCAAGTCTCATATCGGTGTACAACTAGCGGTAAGATTTGTAAGCAAAATGTCGCAGTTAGCAACGTTGAAACGTCAACGAGGGGCATGTAAGGCGCGCCTCACACATCTCGAGGAATATGTAGCCTCGTTTCGCGAAAATGACGAACTCCTTGAAACTTTGCAAACAAAAATCGAGTTCGTCCAAAACACATGGGCACAGTTCGAAGAGGTTCAAGTGAAAATCGAAACACTAGAGGAAGCGGATATCGAGCGTCCAGAAATGGAGGATCGATATTGTCGAATTGTCGGCAGAACACGGGCTCTCGTAAATTCCATTCAGAACCCTTCGAGATGTGACCCAGGTCAATCACCGAATGTCGCAGCAGGCAATGGCGTCAAGGTCAAATTGCCAACAATGAATATCCCCGTATTTGACGGAAACCCTGAAAAATGGCTCGAGTTTCGCGACAGCTTTCAGGGTCTCATAGAGGCAAATCATGAGTTATCAAATATACAACGCATGTATTATCTCAAGTCTTCGCTAAAGGGCAGGGCCGCAGAGGTAGTACAAGATCTCGAGACGTCCTCTAATAACTATCCAATCGCGTGGAATCTCCTCACGAAACGGTTTGAGGACAAACGCGCCATCAGCGCACGACACTTTCAGCTCTTGCTTGATATTCCATGTATGCAGAGGGAATCCGGGAGTCAATTGAGGCAGACCCTGGATAGCATTCGTCGACACATTCGAGCTTTAGAGCAGTTGGGAGCAAATACGTGGGACGCGTTAATAAATCATTTGATGATTTCAAAATTTGACTCGGCCACTCGCCGTGAGTGGAGGGCTTATATACGAGAAAGGGAAGACCTTGACGTTGCCAGCTTGACAGACTTCCTCGAAGAGCGCTGTGCAATCGTAGAACCCGAAACAAGCAAGATGAATACGGGAAAATCATCTCAACCTCACAAATTCGATAAGCAATCGGTCAGTCAACATAAAAGGTCCGAGAACTCAAACGCGTTTACGGTCACAAGGAATGACACTCAGGTCACACGCAAATGTGCGCTTTGCAACGGCGAATCGCACGCGTTGTACGCGTGTCGCAAATTCAAGGAGTTGTCTATCCCTCAAAGATTGAGCGCGGTGAACGAACATAGGCTTTGTAGAAATTGTTTGCGGGCCAATCATTTTGCGGAGCAGTGCCATTCCTCGGGTTGTAAAAAATGTACCGCGAGACATAACACGCTTTTACATCCGACCGACGAGAAGGAGAACGCGACCGCGAGTTCGAGCGCAACCCCAACCGAATCAAAGGCCGGTATCTCAGGGAATCATAGCACAAGCGTAAATTGCACTCGCGTAAGCATGCCGATACCGTCCAGGGTATTGTTGTCCACCGCGCAAGTATGGATACACGATGCGGCCGGCACATTGCACGACTGTCGCGTTTTGCTCGATTCGGGGTCGCAATCGAATTTTCTGACCAACGAGCTCTGCGAGCGATTGAATCTCAATCCTCAACCGTTCCAATGTACGGTAGGAGGCATGGCCTCATCGATCAACCTCACGGAGGCCGCTACAGCGGTCGTCCAATCAAAGCATAACGCATACCAAATCAAGGTTAGGTTTTTGTTGACCAAGAGAATAATCGAACAATTGCCAATATCACAGATTGAGGTACGCCACCTGCAAATTCCAACGAATATCAAGCTCGCCGATGACACGTTCAACTCGCCCGGGAAGGTTGACATGATTCTTGGAGCCAGCGTCTTCTGGGGATTGCTTTGCATCGGGCAGATCAAGCTGGGCCGAGATCAACCGATTCTACAAAAGACCCATCTCGGGTGGATTGTGGCTGGAGACATCGCATCAAAGGTACAACCAGGCACGCCCGTTTGCTGTTTCGCAACCGAGAAAGGGTTGAGAGAACAGGTCGAACGGTTCTGGACAATTGAAGAGGTCGACCAAGGGACCACAGCGTCCAAAAATGATCAATGGTGCGAGGAGCATTTCTTGCGTACCCGGTCGCGAGACCAGCACGGTCGATTCACCGTGAGTCTTCCGTTCCGAGAGGATCCGAGCGAGCTCGGAGAGTCGCGCAGCAGCGCATTACATCGATTGTACCGACTCGAGAAAAAGCTCGATCGAGAACCATTTACACGAGAGGAATACCGGAAATTCATGGCCGAATATGCCGAGCTCAACCATATGACACCAGTGAAGTGAGTGCCCTCAGGTGAGTCCACGCCCGCATATTACATCCCACACCATGCAGTTGTTACCTACAACCAAAACCGCGCCAAGCTTCGCGTCGTGTTCGATGCGTCGGTAAAAACGTCATCTGGGAAATCGCTAAACGACATTCTGCGGGTAGGACCCACCATTCAAGAAACATTGTTTTCAATCGTTTTGCGCTTTCGCCAGCACCAGTACGTCCTCACAGCGGACATAGTCAAGATGTATCGCCAGGTCAACCTACAGGAAGATCAGCGGCGGTTCCAACGAATTCTGTGGCGACCAAGTAGCAACGCCCCCGTGGAAGAGTTTCAGCTAAACACGGTCACGTATGGTATCGCGTCGGCACCATTCCTTGCTATTCGCGCTCTGCATCAAGCCGCGATCGACGCTCGCGCGCAACTCCCAGAGGCAAGTGAAGTTGTAATTCGAGACTTCTATGTTGACGATTTACTCACAGGTCACGACGACTTAACGAAACTGAAAGGCCTCAAGAAGGAGATCGACACGATCTTGGAGTCGGTGGGATTCGAATTAGCGAAATGGAAGTCAAACGAGCCGACAGTACTAACCCGAGCAAACGAAGAGTTCACGCGACTGGGAAACGTCGGCGATGGAGGCAAAACGCTTGGTCTGTACTGGGCACCCATCGAAGACACAGTCCGATATCATGTGGCTGCATGCGACATGCAAGCCCGAGTCACGAAGCGCAGCATACTTTCGACCGTGTCACAGATATTCGATCCCTTAGGTTTGGTGGGGCCCTCAACGATTCGAGCTAAAATTCTACTCCAAAGGTTGTGGCAGCTAAACCTCGGATGGGACGAATCGGTTCCAGTGGAAATACATACGGAATGGACGGATTACGTCGAGGCATTAGACTCACTCAACGACATCTCCATCCCTAGGGGGATCATGTGTCAAGGGCCAACACACCTCGAAATCCATGGTTTCGCAGACGCTTCTGAAAACGCTTACGGGGCCTGCGTATACCTTCGTTCAGTCGATCATGCGGACAACGTCACAATTCGTTTAATCTGCGCCAAGTCAAAGGTCGCTCCATTAAAGACGATCTGCATTCCGCGCTTGGAGCTCTGCGGCGCTCTACTACTCGCAAGGCTGTGCGACTCAGTAATCCGAGCCTTCACGATACCACCACCGTCTCGATACTACTGGTGCGACTCAACGATTGTCCTCGCATGGATTCACAGCGAACCTTGTCTGAGAAAGACACTCGTCGCAAATCGCGTGACGGAAATCCAACAATTAACGTCGCAGGAGCAGTGGCGTCATGTCCGATCCGAAAACAATCCAGCAGACGTCATCTCGAGAGGAATCAGCCCCGAACAGCTGAAAGGGTCGCAAATTTGTTGGCAAGGTCCAACATGGTTACACCACCCTGAGGGGCAACTACAGAAGCCGGTCCCGGTACCAACTGGAGACCTTCCTGAAAGCAAGGGCCCCATCGTGGTAGCCACCCAAGTTGTCGAAGAAGGCAACTTACTCGAGAGATTTTACTCATGGTCGAGGTTGAAACGAGTCGTCGCGTATTGTCTCCGCTGGCGACACTATCGCAGCGAGTCCAATCTACGTCGGACGCCATTGCTTACCGTCGACGAGCTGAAACGAGCAACAACGACGATCCTTAGATTGGTGCAGAGAAAACATTTCTCTCGGGAAGTTGAAGACCTCCGCACAAAACAGCGAGTGGATCTCAAAAGCCAGCTGCTCACACTTCACCCGTTTCTCGACAGCGAAAACATCATCAGGGTAGGTGGGCGACTACGGAACGCGCCAATTCCATATTCACGTCGGTACCCCGCTGTCATACCGGCCAACCATCATGTCACGTCTCTCATCATTCGGGACGCGCATTACCGATCATTGCACGCAGGGGCACAAGCGTTGATGTCGGAGCTGCAAGAATCCTTCTGGATTCTCTCTGCCAAATCCACAATTCGAAAGGTGCTCCATAAATGTATCGTGTGCTTCCGGGCACGCCCCACGCCTACTCGCCATCTCATGGGAGACCTGCCAGAGAGCCGGGTGTCCATCGGGCGAGCCTTCTTGAATGTGGGTGTCGACTACGGAGGTCCATTCAACCTCAAACTTACTCGCAACAAAACGTGCAAGTCGTACATATGTCTCTTTGTTTGCATGAGAACCAAGGCCATCCATTTGGAATTGGTTTCCGAGTTAAGCACGGCGGCATTTCTCAACGCGCTCAAACGCTTCGTGGCTCGTCGGGGAAAATGCGCCCACATTTATTCGGACAACGGCACGAACTTCAAAGGCGCCAGTGGCCAATTGCGAAAGTTTTACGAGTTCCTGAGGCACTCATCGCATCACGAGGCCCTCGACCGTTTCACCGGCGAGCAAGAGATCCAGTGGCATTTCATTCCACCGTACTCGCCCCACCTGGGAGGACTCTGGGAGGCGGGCATTAAATCCATGAAAACTCATTTGCAACGAGTCTTAAGCGAAGCCTTGCTGACATTCGAAGAAATGTACACCGTCCTGGTCCAAATAGAAGCAGTTTTGAATTCTCGGCCGTTGACTCCAATCACCAATGATCCGACCGATTTTCAAGCGTTAACTCCAGGACATTTTCTAATCGGCACAGCACTCAACGCCATCCCGGAAAGAGAGGTCGAGGACGCGCCAGTCAATCGGTTGACACGATTCCAATATCTCGCGAAGCTAACGCAGCAGTTTTGGGCGAGATGGTCAACCGAATATTTGTCGAGTCTACAGCAGCGATTCAAGTGGAATCGAGTTGACAATGTTCCCGCAATCGATATCGGCACCATGGTCGTGCTACAAGCCGCGCCTACCCTGTCAAAGCAATGGGTTCTCGGCCGCATCGTGGAATGCCATAAGGGGAAAGATGGTCATACCCGCGTCGTCAGCGTTCGAACCGCAAAGGGCGTTGTAGAGCGGGCGGTGACGAAAATCTGTATTCTTCCGATAGAGACTTAAGGAACCACGATTCCGTCCGTATTTAAGTATATGTTTGTATGTATCTTCATTATCATTTTACGTGTCATTGGTTTGTTATTTTGAAAGCCGTCACTTTCAAGGTGGGCGAGATGTTAGAGCGAGAAAAGAGCGTTCAAAAGTCGCGCCATACGAGACCGCCAAATGGGTGGTGTCGCGCGCGACGCGTAACTAGGAGGGGAGAGAAAAAATGGCGCTAGCGAGCTGACCACGCGTGTGTGCGGCGCGAACAGGGACACAAAAGGAAACAAAGAAAATTATATCCCGATACTGTAACTAGAAATAAGTAAAAGAGAATAAAGTGTTTTTTGCAAGGGAGCAGTTGCCCCTGTACGTAATTCCATCCACGTGTCGTGGGTCCAGGGTGTATCACGTTACGACGAGCTCCCGCTCATGGCGCGGTGGGTCGCGACGCTTGGTCAGCGTGCCCTATCGCCCTATGACGCTACTACTGCCCCTTCCCTACTCGCCGTATCGTCGCTATCGGTGCGTTCTCCCGATCCATCTACTGGATCGTGATCGATTATCACGCGTCGATAATCGCTCGCTTATCTATCGCGACGGGAGATGTCGCCACGTACCGGTCTACGGTGTCGAGACTCTCCGAGTTTCGGCACCCCTTTTTTTCTTTGTTTACAGGATTTCGATAACTATCTCCTCGTCCTTTCTATGCTTCTGATACCAATTTCGATTTTCCTCGTGATAATGGTGTCCTTGTGTGTGTGTGTCAGTATGCCTGAATCTATTCGCTTACTTAGTTACCTCCTCACCTCTTATTGTCGCCTAATGCGATTTTTGTGTTCGATTTTCAATAACTGCCATTCTTTTGTTTATAATCTTAATTTATTCGTATGCCTATGTTTTGTTCTTACTCTCAAGCATTTTTTCTTTGATATTTTGTTTTTCGTTAATCTTTCAACCAGTGCAGCCAGATCGCGCGTAAAAGTTACCCCCTCTCTAGGCTCTTACGCGCCCATCACACAATCATAGTAGCGCGTGTCCGTGAGCGAGCGACGCTCGGACATCTTCGGCAAGAGCCGAGCGGGGTCGAAGTTTCCCGACCGCGCCTTCGGCAGCTACACCAACACATGGACGCTGAGCACGTTCATGTGCGGCCAAGCCGAAACGAAGGCTGCGAGGGAAAAAGCAATCTGAGCACGACTTGCGCGTGACGTCACCCGACGACACGCGTGAGGCTTTTAGATGATTTCAATGGTTATTTAGCTCTTGATTCTCTGCGTTATTAATGTATACAATAAAATGTATCGCGCACTCTGATCGCTTATTTTGTTAGTTTATACGTTAATTTAAATATAATAATAAATCTAAATTACAACTTATTCATCTTCTGAAAAATTGTTTACGCTTTACTCACACCCGTCCTTATGCCAAATAAATTATAATTCATAAAAGTAAGCGGAAATATATTTATATTCGTATTATTATATTAATTCTCATACTTTCATCAAGCGACAAAGCATTATCCCCAAATACAAGCCAATCATCCATCCGGCCGCGAATCGTGAGTACCAGAAAGTGCACATATTCTACAAGCGATACAAATTTTTCTCTAAATTTTTCATAATTTCTCATATTTTAGTCATATTTGAGATTTTCGGAGAAAAAATGATTTAAAACAGATACAAGTACTGGTCTATTTCCCAAAAACACATTTTTTTTACTGAAAATTCATGACTTCTCATTTTTTTCTCCGGAAATTCCTCTTTTTCCTATGACCTGAGGGTGCGGAGATATTCGGAGAAAAGTTAAAGATGAAAAGAAATGAAATTTTCGTAAAAAAACGTATTATTATTATTATTATTTTTTTCGGAAATTTCCCTTTTCCCTATTACCTGAATGAACGGCTGCGGAGATATTCGGAGAAAATTTAAAGATGAAAAAAATGAGATTTTCTTTTTAAAAAACTTATTATTTTTTTTCCGGAATTTTTTCTATTTCCTATTGAGTGAACCGCCGTGCAGATATTCGGAGAAAAGTTATAGATGAAAAAAATGAGATTTTCGTAAAAAAAACTTATTACATTTTTTGATCCCTCATAATTCTGAGAAACAATGAATTTCCGAAATTTTTGCAAACGTCATTTTCCTTAAGGGGTAACACCACTGTAACGGCCTGCCACGAAGCGTTTTAGACAAATAATACTTGGGGTAATTATTAAGCATATATTGCAGTATATTGCAAAAAAATGTTATGGGAAAATATTACAAAATGACGACACTGCAGCAAATTCTTCCGAGGCATGTTGAACTTAAGGTGCTCTGCAGTACGCAGTATAACTTGTGCCAATTTTAATCTGGACAAAATAATTTTTTTAATTAAATCTAGATGAGTATAGCTACTAAACCACGTAGGGGATTTTAGAAATATTGATTTTTGAGTAATTGCCGAATATGTGACTGAAAATGTTCAATTTTTTTTAAGACAGTTATTTGTTAATAAATATTGTTTAAATTAACTTATCGAAAATTCCCTACGTGGTTCAGTAGCCACACTCATGTAGACTTGATAAAACGAAATTCTTTTTTTTAGATTAAAATGGGTACAGTTATACTGCGTGCCGCAGAGGTTCGACATGCTTCGGAAGAATTGCTACAGTGTCGCCAGTTTGTAATATTTTCGGATAAAAATGTATAGCAATATACTTAAATATATGCTCAATAAAGACCGCAAGTATTATTTGTTTATCACATTTTCTTTCGCCAAAAAAAAATCTCAAAAAATACGCTTCCTGTAAGGCCGTTACAGTGGTGTTACCCCTTAAAGTCTTCATTTAATTTCCGAGATTTTCCCGTGATCATAATTAAAATGATGAAATATCCGGAAAAATTTTCCTGAAAAAATCGGAGTTTTTCAGAAAAAAAAATTGCACTAGGGGCGCGGGATCGTTCCCTGCGCACAGCGTTATTTTTATTAGTTATCATTATTATTTTAATTACTTATCTTTTAGCGTCGAAAAATGTATCGCGCACTCTGACCGCTTATTTTATTAGTGTGTACGTTAATTTAAACATAATAATAAAACTAAATTACAACTTATTTATCTTCTAAAAAATTGTTTGCGCTTTACTTACACCCGACCCTATGCCAAATAAATTGTAATTCATAAAAGTAAGCGGAAATATATTTATATTCGTATTATTATATTCATTCTCATATGCATCAAGCGATAAAGCATTATCATAATGCTTTATCGCTTGATGAAAGTATATGAGAATAAATATAATAATACGAATATAAATATATTTCCGCTCATATATTTTCATCAAGCGATAAAGAATTATCATAATGCTTTATCGCTCGATGAAAGTATATGAGAATGAATATAATAATACGAATATAAATACATTTCCGCTTACTTTTATGAATTACAATTTATTTGGCATGTGAGGTAAGCGCAAACAATTTTTTAGAAGATAAATAAGTTGTAATTTAGATTTATTATTATATTGAAATTAACGTACAAACTAATAAAATAAGCAGTCAGAGTGCGCGATAAATTTTTCGACACTAAAAGATAACTAATTAAAATAATAATGATAACTAATAAAAATAACTAATCAAATAAGAATTAATAGTAATAATAATTTAAAAAAAGCACTGAGCGCAGGGAACGATCCCGCGCCCGTAGTGCAATTTTTTTTTCTCAAAAACTCCGATTTTTTCCGAAAAATTTTTCCAAATTTTTCTATGAATTGGAACAAATATGAAGGATTCGGAGTTTTGCGGACAATTACTTTTACGCAAACATCCGAGTTTCTCCGAATTTCTCCGAATTTTTTCGAATTTTTCCGAATACTTCATCATTTTAATTATGATCACGGGAAAATCTCGGAAATTAAATGAAGACTTTAAGGGGTAACACCACTATAACGGCCTTACATGAAGCGTATTTTTTGATATTTTTTTTGGCGGAAGAAAATGTGATAAACAATTTTTATCCGATAATATTACAAAATGGCGACACTGCAGCAATTCTTCCGAAGCATGTCGAACCTCTGCGGCACGCAGTATAACTGTGCCAATTTTAATCTAAAGAAAAGAATTTCGTTTTATTAAATCTACATGAGTGTAGCTATTGAACCACGTAGGGGATTTTCGATAAGTTAATTTAAACAATATTTATTAACACATAACTGTCTTAAAAAAAATTGAACATTTTTAGTCACATACTCGGCAATTACTCAAAAATCCATATTTCTAAAATCCCCTATGTGGTTCACTAGCTACACTCATCGAGATTTAATTTAAAAAAAATTATTTTGTCCAGATTAAAATTGGCACAAGTTATACTGCGTGCCGCAGAGCACCTTAAGTTCAACATGCCTCGGAAGAATTTGCTGCAGTGTCGTCATTTTGTAATATTTTCCCATAACATTTTTTTGCAGTGTACTTCAATATATGCTTAATAATTACCCCAAGTATTATTTGTCTAAAACGCTTCGTGACAGGCCGTTACAGTGGTGTTACCCCTTAAGGAAAATGACGTTTGCAAAAATTTCGGAAATTCATTGTTTCTCAGAATTATGAGGGATTAAAAAATGTAATAAGTTTTTTTTACGAAAATCTCATTTTTTTCATCTATAACTTTTCTCCGAATATCTGCACAGCGGTTCACTCAATAGGAAAAAGAAAAAATTCCGGAAACAAAATAGTAAGTTTTTTAAAAAGAAAATCTCATTTTTTTCATCTTTAAATTTTCTCCGAATATCTCCGCAGCCGTTCATTCAGGTAATAGGGAAAAGGGAAATTTCCGAAATAATAATAATAATAATAATAATACGTTTTTTTACGAAAATCTCATTTCTTTTCATCTTTAACTTTTCTCCGAATATCTCCGCACCCTCAGGTCATAGGAAAAAGAGGAATTTCCGGAGAAAAAAATGAGAAGTCATGAATTTTCAGTAAAAAAAAATGTGTTTTTGGGAAATAGACCAGTACTTGAATCTGTTTTAAATCATTTTTTCTCCGAAAATCTCAAATATGACTAAAATATGAGAAATTATGAAAAATTTAGAGAAAAATTTGCCCTAGGGGCCCCTGCGGACCGAAGCCAGGAACGCTACCAACGGGACCATCTCATCGCTTGTAGAATATGTGCACTTTCTGGTACTTACGATTCGCGGCCGGATGGATGATTGGCTTGTATTTGGGGATAATGCTTTGTCGCTTGATGAAAGTATGAGAATTAATATAATAATACGAATATAAATATATTTCCGCTTACTTTTATGAATTATAATTTATTTGGCATAAGGACGGGTGTGAGTAAAGCGTAAACAATTTTTCAGAAGATGAATAAGTTGTAATTTAGATTTATTATTATATTTAAATTACCGTATAAACTAACAAAATAAGCGATCAGAGTGCGCGATACATTTTATTGTATACATTAATAACGCAGAGAATCAAGAGCTAAATAACCATTGAAATCATCTAAAAGCCTCGCGCGTGTCGTCGGGTGACGTCACGCGCAAGTCGTGCTCAGATTGCTTTTTCCCTCGCAGCCTTCGTTTCGGCTTGGCCGCACATGAACGTGCTCAGCGTCCATGTTTGGTGTAGCTGCCGAAGGCGCGGTCGGGAAACTTCGACCCCGCTCGGCTCTTGCCGAAGATGTCCGAGCGTCGCTCGCTCACGGACACGCGCTACTATGATTGTGTGATGGGCGCGTAAGAGCCTAGAGAGGGGGTAACTTTTACGCGCGATCTGGCTGCACTGCTTTCAACCCTTCTCAATTTCTTTCCCCTTGACCCTCTATCCACCACGCTTTCCTTCCCTTGCGGTCAGTATTAACGACGGCTGAGTACGACCAAGGTTTTTAGATAATTGAGAGTACTTGATGACTCTAGCAACTCCACCTTTTAGCTGTGTTGCTTTAAGTTAATCTTTCACCCTTTCTCAATTCCTTTCCCCTTGACCCTCTATCCACCACGCTTTCCTTCCCTTGCGGTCAGTATTAACGACGGCTGAGTACGGCCAAGGTTTTTAGGTAATTGAGAGTACTTTATGATTCTAGCGATTCCACCTTTCAACTGTTCTTTCGATTTTCCTCTTTTCACACTTTCCTCCCCCGAGGGTCAGTTCTCATGTGTTTGGTACCGATCGACTTCCCAGTCAGAAAAGGAGAAGTGTCTTCCCCCAAAATTTCCCGTCCTTTTATACGCATATTTTGCCGCCTTTTCGTGTCCCCTTCTCTTCTACCTCCCTTAATTTGATTAGTTGGTTCATCCGGTATTTACCGGTTTCTCTTCTTTTACATCTTAATTCGATTAGTGGGTTTTCCCCGGGTTTTGCCGGTCCCTCTGTCAGTCCGAGCTGTTTGACCTTGTTTTTATGTCAATCTGTACTCTTTCCTCTCTCTCCTAAGCTCGGTTGACCTTTTTGCCTTCATGCCCGGGTTAGTGAGACGGACCTATCCGTCTCAATATATATATATATATATATATATACACATGAAATGTGAAATATCTCCATGACTCACCTCGTTCGATGTAACGATACTATCTATTTTTTTTTACAATAAGGCAAGTAGTAATTAGCACAATGGTTAGCGCATGTACATAAGAGGTATAAGTAGCTAGGTTGGGTGAGGTTGAGGCCAAGTATTAACGATAAAACTTTTATATATATATATATATATATATATATATATATATATTTATGTTCGTGTGTTTGTGTGTGCATATAGATGTACAAACACACACATACATGCACACACTACACAGGTATGGGTGGATGGAATTATACGATATACATTAATAAGTAATACAAAACTCAATTTTTTAAATTAAATTATATATTTTCAATGTACATTACAAAAATACCAATATATTTTTTATGCTAAATCTAAAACTATACCATCTGGTAGAACTAGAATAATAAAGAGTTGGAATAAAAAAATATATATATAAAATAAAAGCGAAACAAAAAATCAAAAAAATGTGATTAAGTCGACCGCAATGATAAAACCACCTCATCCAAAATATTCGCTAGATAACTTGCCTTTTCTCAGTAAGTTTTTTTTATTATTGCGTACGAAACCTTTTTATTGTTGCGTATGAAACACGTCATCAAACTAATTCGCTAGAAAACTTACATTTGCTTATAAGTTTTTTTTATAATTGCGTACGAAACCTGCACGCAAGAACTTAGTTGGAAGGGTTGTACTTTAAGTGTACATTGCGTACAAATTTTTCAAATACCGGCCGTACTTTTGCCAACGGCCGTACCATTTCCAATTCTAGGAATTCTAGCGTATTTATGTACACTGGAGGATACGCAGTATCCCATGAGAAGTACGTTGCAGTGAGAAGCATTAGTATTTTATCCGCTGTTGGTTCTTCTATTTTTATTTTAATACTATCGTCAGCGATCAGGTACGCTACAGCAATTGACGTTTCGGCTGTCTACGCCACAATTCGTGGAGAGGCTCCCCCGGTCGACATCAGATATTCCGTGGAGTCCAGTTGCTGTAAATATTTATATAGATGAAAGGAGATCTGGGTTTTGCCTACCTTTAAAGCAGATAATAATGGTGATTGTATTGTACATACTTCTTTAACGATGAAAAGGGGCGTGCTTGTTTTTTTTGCGCTTTCGCCGTTAGAGATGACCATAATTTAGTCAAAACTTCAAGTTTTGACCGGTCGTCCTGCAGTTCACTTTCAAAGTAGGCAGCGAGTTTGTCGAACATATGGTCAATTTTGACTCGCATTCCCTCCTCCTCGATGTCCAGGAGGGTTCGGAATTCATACATAATCTAGAAAAAAATTAACATTTCCCTACATTATAATATACACAGGGTGGGTTATAATATACATTGGCACATGAACTAACAACTTTTTTATGGGCTTGGAGGGGGGGGGGGGGGTCATTCGCTAACTTTTTCATCTTTAGACCCTATGTCCTAAGTGCCACGGTAATTGAGATATGCTTTTTGTCATTATTTTTTTAACTTACCCGAAATGTCGCCTTTAAATCATCATAAGTATTTGTTTATGGTTGTGATAGCACGCAATAACTTTTGTTGCATGCATACGGTGTAAAGAAGGCCAGTCTGAGCAAAATTTAACACTCAATTTTAATAATAAAGCATCGGAAACATGAAACGTCTTTTCTTAACCCTGACCCTGGCGAACTAGTATCTCTTATTGTTACCACATAATAAATGATTTCTATTACGTGTACCATACCGTTGAAATGGGTATAAAGTAGAAAACTTTGTAAAACAAAGCTAAGTTCACACTAGCGTTTAGTTTTTTTTAATGAGTTTTTAGTTTTTAATGAATGTAGAAGTTGAAATTTTTCATACATTTACCATTTTTTTTTAAACTTTGGAAGCTCATGAGTAATTTTCTTGAAACCAATTGTATCAGTTGTAATCATAACTTATTTGTAACAAACGTACATTGCAAAATGCAATAAAAATTATTCTTACTATAACAGTCACAAATAAAAAAGTTATAACGATTCAGATAAAATTTCGGTTAATTAAAAAAAAAACCATTCTTCATTTGCCGTGGCACTTAGGACGGCAAATGAAGGACGGCACTTAGGGCGGCAAATAAATCCCTAGACCTTAGGACGTACTGTCTAGGAATAAAAAGAAGCAAATAACCCCCCATTTCTCCAAAATATGTTGTCGATCCATATACCAAAAACCCTGTTTATCTAGTACTATATACACAATACCCGCTTATAATGCAAACAAATGGAAATGATTTATCAAACATTACATACCAGACTGCAAATCTTTAATTGAGGGTACTTCTCGTCAACCTCTCCAATGCTTTTCGCCTCCTTTCTGACCCATTCTCGACGGGAGGCTGCCGTTACTTTCAATAGGCGACGCACGTGTGGTGTATCGCGGAAATTGCCGGGCTTTTCCAGTTCTGTTATGGCATCGTCTACGTCCGTGTCACGTTGCCTACACAGCATCATAGTATAAGCATTAATACGTTATTGTCATAGGTATCTCTATTGAATTATCAAATGAACAAGCATCTCCATTAAAAAATTTTACTCACACAGTTACCACCAGAACAGGGGCCATTTCTTTATCTGCGGATTTATTATGGCTGGTATTAAATTTTTCCATCGATCTCTTCATATTTGCACGACGATTCCGGATGCAGGTACTCAATTGAGCTTTCATAATCCCCTAAAATTATAAGTTATAAAGTTTATGCAAGTTTTATTAACTCATCCTCCAATAAAAAAACAATTCTTGAACGCGAAATTTAAAATTACTTACACATCCATGCGATCCACCACGTAATTCTGGATACATTCCAACCACACTTGTTGAATAGTTCAAGTAATCCGACTTCGTTGGTGTCCCTTGTGTTCGGTTAAGCAGATCCGTTGCCCAAAAATAAATTTGCTATTTTTGGGCCTGTATTACTCCAACATTGCCCAACATCTCTTCTAACTGACCAGTCAGCTTTGGCAGTAGTGTGGGATTTCCTACAGTTCCTGGTCCCGACGACAGGGATGGTGACAAGTGCGAAGTTTTTACCTTCTTATGCTGTGCCTTTTTCGTGTGCATTCCTAGTTCTTCAATTTTTGTATCTGCTACTGGTTGTTCGATCACCTGAAAAAGTATCGTAAATTATTGAAGAAGCATAAACACGTGTGGCTGTTTTACTTTAATATGATGCATTGTCAAATTCATTTTGAATTAGGGGTAAGTCCCAAGAGTCCATCTTATTGTGCAGTTTCTGGGAAGAAAGATAATAAAATCTCCGAAGCATTGAACAAAACGTTTCCTGCGCACCAATTAGAAAATACAGCAAGGAGAAAACTTGTACTCGAAAAGAAAATGATTTGCAGTGAACAGAAAATTTTCTTTCCAGGACACAGAAAACTTTTCTTTCCTCACACACCAGACTGGATAATTGGTCCTCGTGGAATAAAAAAATCCCCCTGTTCTGAACAAGAAATTCCATTCCCTCAGGACAAATAATGTTCTCCTCTCTCTACAGAAAACTGTGTCCGCAAAGAATGAAAATTTCCCTGGCTCCGAACACGAAATTTCCTTCCCTCCGGACAGATAATGTTCTACGCACTCGACAGAGAACTTTGTTCCTTCTAGACAAACAATGTTCTTCGCACTCGACAGAAAACGTGCTACACATTGAATAAAAAATTAGCTTTGCCCCGAAGGAAGAAATTTCCTTCCCTCCGGACAGATAATGTTCTTCGCACTCGACACAGAACTTTGTTCCCTCCGGACAGACAATATTCTTTGCAACATGACAGAAAACTTGTTACACATTGAACAAAAATTAGCTTTGCCTGAAGAAAGAAATTTCCTTCCCTCTGGACAGATAATGTTCTTCGCACTCGACAGAGAACTTTGTCCCCTCGGACAGACAATGTTTCTTCACTCTGGGTACTTTGTTCTTAACACCGAAAAAAAATTTGATAAGCACAGAATAAAGAATGTCTTCGCAGTGACACTTCGTCAAAAAAACTATTTTATATAAACGTTAATTAACTAAGCGATGCAGTATATCATGTTAAACTGTAAGTAACATATATGAAGAATACTTACCATCGATTCACAGAGCTCATCTTTTCCTTCATTTTCGTAGGTCTCCTCGACCAACATGCCATCACATGCGACTGTAAAATTTTTGGTTTCGAAGTCGCAAACAGAATTTTCATTCTCGTCAGTCGATACCAGAAGACAGGTGATCTCACTGTCATGAGGAATCTCTTCGTTCTCCTCAATGTCGCAAAGCTGCATGTTTTTGTGCGCTAGGGTTTTTTGAAAGATCATAGCCTTTCCAGCAATCTGTCTTTTTAAAATGGGATCAGTTTGCGAAAGTGTTATCAATGCCATACGTACTGATTGTACGTCTGTCATATCCTTCTTTTTCACATATTTGATACACTTCAACCGTTCGCCGATGGAACAGTAAACGACTTTTTCCATGGTTACGTCGTAAATGTACTTTTTTCGCCCAAAGCAAAGTTTTTACTCCGTATATTCGTTCTTTGTTTCACGACACTGGGCAAGAGAGGACGAAAACAATCACCCAAAATTGAACTCTTCGTGGCGGTAAAACGAGTCATGGTGACCTCTATTGTGTTTTGAAATTTCGAATAAACCGACTGGATTCAATCTGCCATTTCAGCAGGAAAAAGGAATACACGTGAGATCAAAGTAACATCTTAATTTAATTCCTTTTGCGGAGCGCCGTGTTTTGTGGACGCATAAAATAGGGCCCTCGTACATCATTGGTAAATTACAGTGCCGCTTAAGGGGTTACCCCCACTTATGATTTTGAAAAAATCGATTTTTTTATTGCATTTTTTTTAAGTATAAGTATCCGGGCCCATACTTCTGTATGGGCCCGGAATAGATGACTCTATGTAAGTTTACAAAAAAAAATATTTTCTCCGTGTAAACTGAAATTGAAACTTTAAACGCGTTTTTCTCAAAATGGCATTTCTGAAGTCGGTGACCAAGATTACTCGAACACTAATGAACCGATCTTCTTGAAATTTTGCAGGCTTATTTAATATATAAAAATGTAGTCTTTAATCGTTTGATTTTTTTTTTCGAAAAAAAAAAAAAAATGGCCGTTTTATAGCCAAAAAACGGCCGTCTTTTTTCGTTAAAATCGAACCATTAACTTTGACTGTCCGCCATTTTGTGAAAAATTAATATTTTTTGAAATCCTTCGATTAAAGACTAGTTTATACTTATATTTGACTAAATCCATCCGCATTTTTTTTTTCAGATGATCCACTTAGCCGCAATGTTGGTCACCGCAAACCGTGTATATAAAAACATTATTTCATTGACGGCCTTTTGCCAATAAACAATGTAATATTTTTCAATAAAAAAATCACTGAAAGTTTTTCAAGATGTGTTCTTTAAGATGGTATATTGATCGATTAAAAAAGTTTTGTAGTTTTCTTTAAAAAAAATCATGAAAAAGGCCTTTTTTTGCGCTACAAGTGGGGGTAACGCCTTAATAAATATACAGTGGTTAAACAAAAAATTCGTACACAACGTGTTTTTCAAATTATCCTGCAAAAAATGAAATATTTCAGCATTTTTAATATGTTTTATTAGTTTATATCATACCTCTAGAGTTATTTAGTATATAAATTATGAGATGGAAATGGAGCCAGCATGTTATCTCCCAAAGGCCTACATAAATTAGACGATTTCTAAAGTCATACATTTTTTTTAAGTTCAGTAACCTGGCATGAAATTTTACCAGTATATTGGGATATATTTTTACTTAATTGTAGACGAAGGTCAGTTAATTGTTAAATATTAAAGTTTGTGAAAGGATTACCTTAAATGGGTTCATGCGTGGAATATATATAGAATAAAATTAATAAAAAGACAATATACGGTATGAAAAAAAAATTTTATTATAGAATTAGAAAAATCACTGTGTGAAGAACAATTATTGCGCAATTATACTACAATGTATACAAATATTCAGATAAGATTGTTGCGATAAGATAACGCAGTTTTACAGAATCAAAATGAGCGGTAGAAAAAATAATATTTTATTATATTATTTCTAAGATATTGTTATATATCATTATGGGCCTAGCCGGAAAATTCCGTGCAGCAGTTGTTGAGAAGGACCACGTACTTTTCTCTATTTATAGTCACGCTCATTATAGGATGTGGGAATATAAGTTCTTTTGATATTTGTTGAGCACTAGCAACAGCATGTTGTACGTGGTATGCATTGAATGTTTCGCGATATCCTAGTGTGTCTAGGAGAACGTGTACGAAGAAAATAGTGCCTTTATAAACAAAAATTTCTTGTACTTCGCCAAAAACAGGTAAAGATTCTTGTGTACCATGCTTCCGTAGAATTACGCTGTTCTTTTTATACGGGGCGCCGTGAATTATCACTTTCGAAGTTCGAAACATTTTGCAACCTTCGATTTCGTTTTCGTCCAAATGAGGATGAAATAAAGGTGCATTCGGAAGATTTTCAAGGAACACGGTATTTCCAGAGAATATTTTATGTCCAGTATAGAACAATTTCTTGTCAGGCGCGCCTGGAAGTTTTCCAAGTCTTGAACACGCAAGTGCCTGGTGTCTATATGCCAGCGAATATGGCATATTTTTTAAATTACGCAGCACTGGAACCAACGATTTGAAGTAAGCATGTGCAGATTCGAATCTAAAACACCACTGCTGTCTGGCTGGGCCAAATAAGCGAATGTAGCACGGTACGTGTATCAAAAAATGAAATTTTGGCACTATTTGGCGCGGATAAAGTCGATTGAAAATAAGAATGAATACATGAATCATGTTCTCCAGCATATCCACGCATTCCTCGTGAATTTCATACGATAAACAAACGTTAAGAATTTGTAAGAGGCGTCCATGACATTCCAATTTTTCTACAGTATCTTGGTCATTTTCGTCTACCCTGCCACTCAGTAAAAAGGGTAGCGTGTTAGCGAGGGTCAACATTTGCGATGCACTCTGACGAAGCTTACCGTCTGCAGCTAAGTGCGACTGCAATATTATACTAGGTGCATCCTTTTGCAAATGACCAAAGTTGAAATTTACAATTTGTTCATTTAGCTCTTCCAAGCTTAAATAGTGCAACTCTACAACGCAGTATCGTACAAATGCCCTAATAGCAATTTCTACTACACCTTCAGCTAGAATGTGCATGCAATCTTGAGGTAAGCACATAGTTATGTCGAAATCAATGAGGTCAAGCAATGCACTTTTGCGATTTATGCCATATCATCGTTTCCAAAAGTTTCGACCCTGTTTTGTGAGCTGATTTTCAGTGATGGCGTCAATTTGGTCATTATGCGCACTTTTCGTACGCAAAATAAATTCTGATTCCGCGAAAGAGTGTTGCCATTGATTTCGCGTTGTCAAACATGTGCGACATGATCGATACACGGAAACGGATTCTTTAAAACCACCCAGTAGAGCTGACGCAGGAGTATCGCCGGTAGCAAACAAGAGAGATCCTTTGTATGTTTTATTGACGCCAGCAATGTTTATCGAAATGCCTTCCGTTTGTAGCATATTTATTTCTGCGACAAATTCGCTTAAAATTTTGTCGACGCCAAATTTTTTCATAACCCGCGTTTGAACTATTCCGAACAAATTAATAGCTGGTAAACACGATCGCATTTCGGGATAAATATTTGCGAGGCTCCAATAAAACATAGACAACTTGTGAGTCTTTGAACCCAACGGATTCGCAATCTCTACATCATCGTAATATAAGATGATAGCTAACGCATTTGTATTTTTACTGAAAAATGCGTGAGTTCGGTAGTACGAGCCATCGGTTAAGGTTCGGAGCACTTTTGGATGTCCCTCGGCTGCTCTAGGATGATCTACGCAGTTTCTTACGCTTTCATTCCCGAGAAGCATTTGTAAACTCTTTCGCAATGGGACGAGCCATGCATTTCTTTCCACTTCAATGAGATCCGCTTGGTTTGCTGTTTTTTTCCACACCATATCTGTGCCCATGAATAACTTTTTTGGAACAATCATGTTCATAGAGTTGACAAGGTATTTGTCGAGCTTAAACCTTGTATCAACGCTTGAAAACATACTGTCCGCAGGAAACGTTTCTGTAAAAACTCGCTCCACTTCATCCCTGCGTAGAAGATTCATTTCTGCATCGACTTTTTCGTTGAGTTCTTCCTATAAATAAAAGAGAAAAATCTTTTATGAGAGATGGGGAATTCCATATTCAATACACGACGAAGGAAGCTGATTACAGACGAAAATATGTTTAGGGTTCATTATCATGTACAGTATCACTACTTGTCGCAAAAAATTATAATTTTAGCGTAACCAGTCTGCGCAAGGAGTTAGCCTAGCGTAACCAGTTCACACAAAGAACGATTTTAGCGTAACCAGTCTATGCAAGGAATTACTATGTATAATCAATTTAAGCAAGGAATTACTGTGCAAAGACTTGTTAAGCGGTATATGACTCACATTTTCATTAACCGCAAATGAATCTAAAAAGTTACCATTATAATGGTTGAAAAACTCTGCCATAAGCTGCGTACGCCTTCAATGATCTTGTCGATGCATGTCTGGCTAACCTTGCAGTTTTCCCGAACGTGAATCAAAAACTGAGCACTGGACCATTCCAGACGTTCGCGTGATGATATATTTCGCTCTATAAATATCAACATTTTGTAAATGTCACATAGAGAATACCCAAACTTCGATTACACATCACTTTTTATACACAACTATAGTACTATTATCAGTTTATATGAATTACAAGGTAAATAAAAGCTTGTAATAATTTAATATTTACTCACCATTTTCTTCAGACGTATAATCCTCGTTTTGTCGAATGAAAGGCGTTTCACTTTCAATCTCGTTGTCGGGATGTTTCCGGGTCACGTGTCGTTTATAAGTTTTCCATTTTTTGAAAACTGTACCGCACCCGTGCTCAGCGCACGTAATTTGCAGCCGAGGGTCATATTTATGTTTTCTCACGATGTGGTGGAGCAAAAACTTATGTGTTTCAGTTTGGAAATAACATATTTCGCACTTGAAAATCTCTTTCACACGTCCGTCCATGATGTCTATATACCGAGGTTATAAACAATCGCCATATTATGATATCAACTCACTTGACGCGTATTGTTTGTGGTACACGCGTGGAAGTGAGTTTTTTTCTGACGCTTAGTGTGACGAAATGTGTCGTTCGCGTCGCGTGTACCTGCACCAAGTGTGTTGATCCGAAAAAATGGGTCGATTCAACGCGCTTTATGTGTGTTACAGTAAGTGTGTTCTCCGGCAATACGTTAAAATCGTGTCGATGCCAAGAATGGTATAGAGCGTGTTGTTTCAACACGGCAAAATAAGTAAAACGCATTGTTTCAACACATTAACCAAGTTCTACACATGGTGTAGGCGTGTTGCGTGTTGTTTTAACACACCGACAACACGCTTATTTTTTACAGTGTAAGGAGGATTTTCAACTACACATGTGCGATGTGCAACCACTGTCTAAGCACCACCATTGTCGGGCGTTTAATTCCGTGGAGTTCAAGGTCATTTCTTAATTTTTCATGTTTCCATCTTCGCTTGCACATAAGCACAGGTCTTCTGCTGTGTTGGCATTTTCCGGGTTCCTGTTTCGTTCGGTGCATTCAGAGGCCTTGTATCCTATTCTGCGACATTTGTGACATTTGAATTTGAAGTATTCCTTCTTCTGAAAGTTCACATTTTGCATATCATTCTCTTTCGTATTATCGTATCTCTTCCCAATTAACTTCTTCTTGTTAACTGGTTTTTTAGCAAACATTGCCGTTGAGTCACTTCCTCGTGCATCGTTTTTTCTACCCTCACTTTCTTCGATGATTTTAAGGCTACGTCACATCTGACCCGACGACAAAATATCCGAGGACAAAATATCCGAACGACAAAACATCCGCGAGACAAAATCCTAAATCTCGTCCACCACATCAACGGGGTCGCGCGCAAAACACCTTTGTGGGGTGTGTGAGATAGTGGGACATAACACGAGCTTCTTCATTGCACTTATTTCTTTATTATAAAATTTTTGTATATAATATTAGTTTAATAAAATATTGTTAGCAATGCCACGCAAATATTGTATATGACCCATGTCATTGTACTTCCCTACTAGATTTTTTATTCTTTCTTCTACATTTTGATATGCCTTCCGACGTTTGGTAGCCATTTAACACTTTAAACTGTAACTTTAAACTGTACACTTTAAACTATACACTTTAAAGGTACACTTTAAACTGTAACACTACATACACAACAGAGAGCAAAACATTCACTGTCTCATGAAGCCAGTTGTCCCAGTTTAAGAGTTAATCTTTAAGTTAACTTTGTCCTTGGAGTGCCATATTTCAGGTGTTTACATTTTATTTTTTTTTAAAGGAAACGAGTAAAGCTTTTTGAGTGCGGTTTTTTCTTGCTTTTATTCATGATATACAGAACGTTAAAAAAATTAAAAAAAAAAAAAAACCAAAATGGCGGCCGTTGCAGCTCCGCGAAAACAGGTCCTCAAATCGCGGGAGGTAAACGGCTGACATCACTGCCCCCTCTTTGTTGATCTGAAACACAAATTCAAAGCATATTATCAATCGGTGACCCTTTGGTCATGAAATGACGGATGGGTTTTTCGTTTAGTACAAATTTCGGAAAATGGCGGCAATTTAAAAAAAATCGAATTTTCGCGTTTTTTTCGCATGAAAAGATAAATAATAAATTCAAAAATGTATCTATCGAAAAAACAATCCGTCATTCCGTGAAGACATATTTTCTGAGTATGCTCTCCAAATTTCAGGTCGATATGTTAATTACAGCGGTCAGGAGAATGTCAGCCATTTTTAAAAACGTGTTTTCGAGAAAAACGCGTTCAAAGTTTTGTAATGTGTTTACACAAATGTGTTTATAATTACCGCTAATCGGCAATGCCTGGTCCATAGAGGCATCCCTCCTCTTCTTCTAGCTGCTCATGTTGAGCCGCTAACATCTCCCGCTGCTTTCAAGGACAAAGTCTCCGTTAATCATAGATGAATCGATCAAGAGTACGCCTCAACATTGAATTACCGACAGCGGATATAATATCGGCAGATATTTTGTCTTGCGGATATTTTGTTATGAGGATATTTTATCCTGCGGATATTGTCGTCGGATATTTTGTCGCGGATATTTTGTCGTCGGGTCAAAACGCGTGTTACCGATTTTAATGCGTAATATCTCAGGTGAAGGTAATACATCCCTAGACTCTATAGCGCACCTGAAGTTAGCAAATGACGCAGGTAGGCTATGTAAGAGCATTACGAACAGCAAGTCTGGATTAATTTGAATATCCATTTCATTAAGTTTGTTTATTGTGTCGTAAAACGATAAGAAGTGCTCACGTAGGTCTTCTCCTTCCTGCATGCGATGGTATGTGAGTTGTTTTATAAACGTTGCTTTTCTAGCTGGTCCAGTTGATTGGTAAATGCTTTGGAGATTCAGCCACAATTCTCGTGAAGTCACGCACTTTTTAATCTGTTTCAACTCGGATGGTTTGATACACAGAATAATGTCGGCTTTTGTTTTGTCGTCTTCGACTTTCCATTTTCGTGCTTCTTCTACGGATTGAGCATCTTGATTGATGATATTCGGCTGCATTTTTTGTCCGTTCACGAATTCCCAGAGATCATTCTTCGTTAAGATCACCTGCATTTGTATTTTCCACGTATCATAGTTTTCCCTGTTCAATTGCTCGATTCGTACGATGTTCATTCCAGCCATGCTTCCACGTGTAAATTAGAAGTTTCAACTTCACTTCCAATTGAAATATTCTCGCGTATCGTCCGTTTTTTTTTAAATTTTCTCTTATCATTTTCGTCCTGGGCCCATAACCTGTTAGAGTTACTACGTATAGTGATAACACGAACCGCACAGAAATGAAGAAACAGTTATACATTTATTAACAGAGACATCATACGTTGGTACATGTCGAGTCAACCACCAGAACTGAACAAAAGCTCAAACAGACAGCGATAGCGTCAACAAAAATAAATAAACGGTGGCAACGATATGTTGGTAACCAAATCATATGAACGATACCATTGATATGTATGAAGTCAACCATCGTCAACACATCGCTTTTTAAATAATAAATGCGATTTCGAAACACTTAACCTCTCAAGAAAAATGTGCCAAATATGGCATAAATGACTGTGTTCTTCGTAAATGAAAATATCACCAGGATGTGATAAAGAATCGAGGTTTGCGTTACGTCACGATTTTAGAACTGCCAGAAAGAGCAATATTTTTTCATGTTCAAGTTTTGAATTTGAGGAGCCAATCCACTTTCGGTCCACGAAAAACGGCTATTTTCTCGATTTTTTTGAGGATTTTATAAAAGATATAAATATAAAAGTTGTTGGGCTTGGAAATGTTCAACGCGTTTTTCTTGAAACTACTTTTTTCGATCTTGTCCCAGCGAATACTCAAAAACCTATGAACCCATTTTCAATTTTGTTTTGCCATTTTTTAATCGCTGTGGTTGTATGCAGTCGATTTTTTAAATTTTGATAATTACTATATTGAAAAACTGCATAACTACAAAAAAGGGTCTTGAAAATAGAAAACAATGTCAAAACTGTCGGCATTTTGTAAAAGAAAAACAAAATAAAAAGACTGCGCATGACTCCTATTCCTAAACCCAGCCTCACGTCCTCATATCAACCGTTTCCCACAGCTCTCACCTAAACCTAATCTTCCTTCCTAGAAACCCTCAGCAGAAACCAAATCTTCCTTCCTAGAAACCCTCAGCAGAAACCAAATCTTCCTTCCTAGAAATCCTCATCAGAAATCCTCTCTCTCTCCTCTCTCATCTGAGTCCCATTGTTCCTGAGCCCACGCTCTCGTCACACTTGCGCGTGGCATCCCCTCCACCTTCCTTAGGCCCCTCCGCTCAATCACGCTTCCTCCTGATGGCCCTAGAGCCAGCAGTCCATCTCCGAATCTCCTAACCGTCGCAACGTGCACTCCCTCGACAGTTGAACTCGCGATAAACATCTCCATTATAATCGTCCTCGTCTCGTTCAGTAATATCTCGCGTAATCCTCAATCATCCGCTCGGACCATTACAACTGGTGTCAGAAGTGAGATTCGCAAAACGCCCCTCCCGCGTGTCAAAAGTTTACGAAAGAAACAAAAGTGCAAAACAAAAACTCAGTAGGCCTGATCAACCCGCTCAAAGGTTTATAAAAAAAAAACATCTTAGACGCACGCACACGCAATCTACACGCTCAACGTTCAAACGAGACACACGGACGAGACGAAAAACAAAAGGCACTCACTCACGGAAAACAAAAGGAACTCACTAACTCACTCACGGAATATAAAAACGAACTTAATCACACGGACAATATAGAATGAAGGACGGAAATAACTGGACTTAAGACGTTTTTATAAAATTATTCCTTCTCATCACGGCACTGTAAGTAATTTTGAAACTCACTTTTTTCTCTATTATTCTCAAGCCCTCCCCTAAGAGTGGCAAGGAAATACGTTTTTCTCCACACATTTCAGTGTGTAAGCATCCGACATCGCCAGAACCCATGTGATACATGAACGTATATCGCTAGATTGTCACATTGATAAAACTCAATATGTGCGTATTGAAAACGCAATACGCTATTCATTATTTCTTTTTCGCTTCCTACCGCTATCGCACTCACTCATGCACACAATAAGCGCACAAACACACGTGTAGCGAAACTTCGTCGTCTCTGCGTCCCCTTCGCCTTTTAATTTACATAGGAAATAATTTGTAAAATTCAAAAATAACATTTTATAAACTTTATTATGTGCGCAACTAAGTTCCCGCTGTTTTTCAAGAGATGGCTCCACTAGTAAGTGCTGGTCGATTGTGACATAACCAAAACGTCATGAACCAAGCTTAGACATATGGTAAACAAACCGCTTTGACACATTGGTGATTTTGTTTTTGCGTCGTACACTTTTGGTTGTGTGAAAATGTCTGATTATGTTCCAAATAATCGTCATTTGCGGGAAGTGTTGCTTTTCTTCTTTCATTCGAAGAAAACGGCGACTGAAGCGCATCGAGAACTCCAAAAAGTCTACGGAGATGCTGCTCTAAGTGAAACAACGGGCTGTGATTGGTTCCGTCGCTTCAAAGACCGTTCATATGAAGGAAGGCCAAAAACCTTCGAAGACGCTGAATTGGAGGCATTGCTTGATGAGGATCCGTGCCAAACGGAAAAAAGAACTTGCTTCAGTATTAGGAGTTACCCGCCAAGCCGTTTCCAAGCGATTGCATGCATTGGGAATGATTCAAAAACAAGGAACTTGGGTTCCTTATGATTTGAAGCCGAGAGACGTTGAGCGTCGTTTTTTCGCCTGTGAACAACTGCTCCAGCGGCAAAAAAGGACGGGTTTTCTTCATTGCATCATTACGGGTGATGAAAAATGGATTCATTACAGCAACCCAAAGAGAACAAAATCATGGGGACTGCTTGGTCATGCTTCTACGTCGTCGGCTCGGCCGAATATTCACGCTGCGAAGGTTTTGCTGTGTATTTGGTGGGACCAGAGCGGTGTTATTTATTATGAGCTGTTGAAACCGAACGAAACCACCACTGGGGAAGGGTATTGAACTCAATTGATGCGATTGAGCCAAGCACTGCGCGAAAAGCGGCCACAATACGAGCAGAGGCACGAAAAACTGATTTTACAGCATGACAATGCTCGGCCTCACGTTGCCAAACCCGTTAAAACCTACTTAGAAACGCTCAAATGGGAAGTCCTACCCCACCCGCCATATTCCCCAGATATTGCGCCGTCCGATTATTACTTGTTCCGTTCGATGGCACATGGTCTGGCTAATCAGCAGTTCCGCTCATATGAAGACATCTCAAAATGGCTTGATTCGTGAATAGCCTCCAAAGACGAACACTTCTACCGTGACGGTATTCGAGCTCTGCCAGAAAGATGGAAAAAAGTTGTCGCTAGCGATGGGCAATATTTTGAATGATTTATTTGTAACTATTTTTTCACAATAAAGTGGCATTTTCATTTAAAAAACAGCGAGAACTTAGTTGCGCACCTAATAAATATTTTGAAGAAAGAAAACTTTTCATACATTATAAAATTTGAGAATAAAAAAACAAGAAAATTGAAAACTCTTTAAACGCTCAACATTCGAAAAATAAAGTTTTGCAAACTGGAAATATTTTAAGGAGAACAAAATGTTGCCATATTATAAATATGTGAAAAAAGAGAAGCACGAAAATTGAATACATCTGAAATCTATAAAATCCGAAAAACACAATTTATTTACACATTATAAACATTTGAAAAAAAAGAGAAAACGAAAATTGAGAAATTTTCAAACTTGTGATACCCGAAAAAATCCAATTCAAACTTTAGATATTTCAAGAAAAATAAAATCTTCACACATTATAAATATTTGGAAAAAGGGAAATTGAAAACCTTTCAAACTTTTAACAATTGAAAAACAAAATTTTATAAATTTTAAATACCTCGAAGGAAACAACATTTGTATTCATTATAAATATTTGAAAAAAAAAAAAGAAAATTGAAAATGTCTCAAACCGTACATCCCAAAAAATGAAATGCTACGAACTCTAAAATAAAAACGAGAAAGGAAATTCTTCGAAGAAAACAAAACTGTCCACACATAATAAATATTTGAGAAAAACGGAGGAAAAACAGAAATTGAAAACCTTTCAAACTCGCAATATTCGAAAAAATTTAAAAGGTTTAGATATTTCGAAATGGACATTTTTTTACACACTATAAATATTCATAAACAGAAGCAAAATCGAAAACTTTCCAAACTTCCAATATTCGGAAAATAACATTTTACAAACCTTCAATATTTACAATAAAACGAAATTTTTACGCATTATAAATATTCTAACGGAAACTGAAAAACTGAAAAGTTTTCAAGCTTCTAGGATCTGAAAATAAAATGTCTGCGAACGTCTCAAGCTTTTCATATTCGAATAATAACAACTTTGCGGACTACAATACAAATATTGAGAGAAAATGGCAGAAAAAATACAATTCTCTTTCCCCTTCTTTAAAACATATATGGATAGGACAAAACAAAATTTAAACTACTAGGCCACCCCGGCGCCAAAGTTTAGGCCTCTCATTTATTAATTTAGAACCCGAAAGCGAAAACAAAGTCGTTAACGATATGGCGCACGGAGGTTTAACATTCCGCAATATATACCAACCAATCCCTGCGTTTGACGGCAAGAATATTCCCGTCGAAAACTTCATAAGCGCATGCAAAAAGAAAATAAAAATAATTCCACCGAATGAACATGCTCGACTTCTTGTCATGATACAGTATAAAGTAATAGGAACCGCACGCGATTTGGCGGAAACAAAAATTATATAACCCTCGAAGAACTTCTTACGGATTTTTGACACAATTTTAGTACTCCAATAGAATTATTAGATCTCGAATTAGAACTTTAAAAAAAGCGCAAAGGTATCATGAACCGATAGCAGAGTACGTAACTCGCACTCGCTCAATTATGAAACGAATTATGGATAGGGTCGATGAATGTTATATGCGTAATTAGGATTAACAATACCTCGAAAATCGGAATTAAGAAGTAAATAAATCGGTAACTAGAGAATCTACTCGCGATCTTTTCGATAAAGTCAATGCTATTTTAATGCGACAAGCAGTTCAACATTTCGATGAAGCGATACAAGAAAGCGTTAACATAGAATAAGAATTAAAAACGCGTCAAACGATTAAACAAAACCGAATAAGTTACGGGAATAAAACGAACAGAAACAGCGAATGTTCATTTTCCTAAACACAAAATTTATATCTGTTAACATATTGCGAATATCATCAATCAAGTAGCCGCTCCACCGGCAATTGCGACACATTTAAGCATTTAAGAGAACAATGGAACGAAAAATTTAACAATCGAAGATTTTGGAATACGTCACAATATGGATACAGTAGTTACGGAAATCACTCACACGGCAGATAGCGAAGTAAACAACAAAACTCACGAAACGATTACCAACGGAGACGACACTCCCCGAGTCACTCTCGAGACAAAAATCGTTATTACACACAACCTGACAGTTCGCACGATGGCTACCGCAGCAATTCGCGAAACAGATCCCGCGACAACTCTCGCAACCGAAAATATGAAAACAATACACAAGGATCGCGAGGTACGAGCAACATAACTGACGAAAATCTCCGCGAACTAACGAAGATAGCAACAAAATACATTTCTTTTTTAATTAAGCATGACTTCACGGACAGCGTGACACGAAATAAATCGCAGGCGCGTTGGACATCAAGCTTTACATTTACCCATATAAATCGTACTAACATTAAACAAGTACATACACAACATTGCATGCACGACAGCTTCACAAAATATGTTATAACTTCCATTCGTTATTATGTGCTCAGCCTATGCTTATTTTCAAACCATCAAGACAGACACTACACTATTAACCCATGTATGCGATAAAGCTAAATTATCATTTTTAATCAAGATTGAATAGGTATCGTTCCAGTGGCGTAGCGTGGGGGGGGGCAGAGGGGGCCATGGCCCCGGGCGGCGCAGATGTGGGGCGGCGGCGGCGGTGGGCGGCACTCAGTTGCGAAAATAGGGAGGGGGGGCGGCAAATTTAGGGTTAGCCCCGGGCGGCAAAAATCCACGCTACGCCACCGGACGCTATGGCCACGCTATGGCCACGCCATCCATGTAATGGATGAATGATAATCGTTCATCCATTACATTGGTCAACTGAAGTAGAGGAACAGTAGCGGTTCTGAGCCACTTTTAGGGGGAGGGTAAAGTGGGGGAGGGTCAAGTGGGGGAGGATCAGGTGGGGGAGGGTCAGGTGGGGGAGGGTCAAGGGGGGGGGGGTAAGGGGGAGGGTCAAGTGGGGGAGAGTCAGGTGGGGGAGGGTCAGGTGGGTGAGGGTTAAGGGGGGGGTCGAGGGGGAGTGTCAAGGGGCGGTCAAGGGGTGGCGGTCGAGGGGGAGGGTCCAGGGGGAGGTCGCCGGGCGCGTGTGACGTCTCGGTGGAGGGGGTACCCATGTGGTTCGAAGACTACTGGGAAGCCGCCGTCAGGGGGGGGCGTCCAGCGCGGGAAAGCCAAGTGCGGGGATACGGCGGAGGGGAGTCGCCGGGCGCGTGTGACGTCACAGAGGGGGCCTCTTTAGGGGGGCCATGTGGTCCGTGGAGCGTCTGGCGGGGAAGCCGCCATCGATGAGTGTTGTGTGTGTGAAGGGCGGCCTTTCAAAGCCCAATATTTATGACATGCAGCTGGTTCCATTCCGAAAGACAATGTATATGGCATCCGCCTCGTCTCCAAGCTCGTCGACACTCGAAACAGGTCCTGACAGGTTCCTCGGGAAAAATCTTTAGGGATCAAAGGGACTGCGGATAGACCACTTGAGCGCAGCTCTTGAAAAGTCGCGCTCTCCATTCCAAAATATAACGTCAAGATGTTCGCATGTGCGAGTGTGTACGCAGTGCATCCAGCCAAGCACCCCCTGGACTTGACCAAAAACGAGCTCGAACAGGTTCCAAAGGTCTTCCTCCTAAAATATTGGGGTAAATATGTTGGCTTATTGTGGGATCGTTTGCCAGAACATCATCGAAAAGACAGTGAAGTGATATCATATCTTCCATGCTTGGAGCATACGCCGCAGATGAAAGATCACATCGATGGCCCTCCACCTCAACGTCGGGAGTGTACAAAATGCTGTGAAAATTCTCCACGTACGAGGTTCTTCGAACGTGTTTGAACCTGTTTTTCGGGAGCGTGAAAAAATGTCTGGGGGAAAATTCTCCACGGTTCTTCGAACGTGTTCGAACCGGTTTTTCACGATTGGAATGGGAGGGGGGGGGGGGGGATTTGAGTGGGAGGCTTACGAGAGAACTTATAATTTCGTGGACCACGCTCAGACTGCACGATTCCACTGCACCATCAACATCTAAAAAGAACTTTGAAAGTGCGCGGAAAATGGATCTCTCGAGTATCAACAAAAGCGGCCGGATGGCAGAATTCCTCCCAACGAAGAAGCTGTCAGAACTCTCCGTTAAGTCGGAACGACTAATCTCCGACATAAGGGCCGTACAAACCAAATTTGGGAAACGCTACATCGCAGACATCGCGGATGAGTTCTCCGTCTTCTTACCAGCGCGACTTGTGAAGGCCTTCGACCAAGATCCAACAATGTTCGAGAGTATGCTGCAACTGGCGCGCAACGGTCAACTCTGCATGCAGTATATTGGTGGAAAATACAACTGTATTGAGTTCCGTCGTCTCTGAACATGGTGGACGGGGAAAAAAATTCGTTGGAACACCATCGTCGAACGGCTGGCCGCATCATCGAGCGTATGCTGCAACTGGCGCACAAATGGGTACATGCAGTTGCGGGGAATACAACAGCGTTCCATCGTCTCTGAGGCGAAAAAAAGACTCAATTCGTTGGGACACCATCATCGAACTGTTAGCACCACAGTCGTCTTACCATCATTTTCGACGCTTAGTGTTGACTATGAAAAAAAATGTATATGTTTGATCGAATTGTAAATGATGGATGTTTTCACCGTAGAATAAAGAATACAAATCATATATATTTTCATCGAAATGTGTTTTATTCATTCAAAAGAATCCCTCGCTTACGCTTCGTATACGCTCAACCAGCTTTTCACCGATTTTACATTCTCATGGGCGCAGTTCGTGTTGAAGGGATGATGGGGACACTTGGAGTTTATGATTTTCGGCAGCCTCTGCAGCGATGGACAGTCCAGAGTCTCAAAGTCGATGACGTTTGTCGCAGGATCTGTGAATCGTGATAGCCATGCGCATTTCTCAAATCCCTTAGCATAGATCGTAGGAGCTCTTTCCAAGATTCCTCGAATTGTTGTTCTAGCTGCCTCGTACGGTATGCCGCTGTGATCCCATCGTATTCCATGATAATTGCATTCCAGCCACTTGTTTGTCATTTTGTACTTGGCCGGTAAAGCGTCCCAGGCCAATGGTACATCGAAGAAGAATGTCAGCGGTTCAGCATTCTTCTCATGGAGTTTGACGATGGACATCTCCTTCAGGACAAATTCGTTGACGGGCCTCTTCAAGCCCTGCACATCGACGATAAGCTCCATGTTGACCGAAGTGGATGAGAATCATCGGCATGATTTTATACCATTCTTTTTAACTCCATCACTGATTGGATTGTACTCTTGGTGAGACGTTCCAGAGACTTCCGAAGACATTCATAAGACATTCAAAGACATTCAAGAGACGTTCGAAAACATTCATAAGGCGTTTGAAGACATGCATGAGGGGTTCAAAGAGTTTCAAAAGACATTCTACAACGTCATGAGACGTTTGAAGATGTTCGTGAGACCTTCAAGAGACTTTCGAAAACGTTTAAAGACTTTCATGAGAGGTTCGAAGACGTTCAAAATATCTGTGACGGTATTCATAATATGTTTGAAGACGTCGATGAGGGGATCGAAGACGTTTAAGAGACTTTCAAAGACATTCACGCGGGGGTTGAAAGATGTTCAAAAAACTTTCGAATTCGTTCAACAGACATTTGACGACATTCATAATACGTTTGAAGACATTCATGAGGGGTTCGAAGATGCTTAAGAGAGACTTTCAAAGACATTCACGAGGGGTTTGTCCGAAGACATATATAAGACGTTTGAAGACATTCAAGAGACGTTCGAAAACATTCATATGGCGTTTGAAGACATGCATGAGGGGTTCAAAGAGTTTCAAGAGACTTTCTACGATGTTCATGAGACGCTTGAAGATGTTCGTGAGACATTCAAGAGATCTTTAACAATATTCATAATACGTTTGAAGCCAT
Organism: Ophion slaviceki; assembly: GCA_944452715.1. Taxonomy (NCBI): domain Eukaryota; kingdom Metazoa; phylum Arthropoda; class Insecta; order Hymenoptera; family Ichneumonidae; genus Ophion; species Ophion slaviceki. The sequence continues at coordinate 20,118,102 of OX101784.1, read as the reverse complement.
CGATGAGGGGTTCGAAGATGTTTTAGAGACTTTCAAAGACATTCACGAGGGGTTTGAAGACGTTCAAGAAACTTTCGAATCCGTTCAAGAGCCTTTTGACGACATTCATAATACGTTTGAAGACAATCTTGTGGGGTTCGAAGACGCTTGAGAGACTTTCAAAGGCATCCACGAGGGTTTCGAATGCGTCCAAGAGACTTTCGAATACGTTCAAGAGACTTTCAGAGACATTCGCGAGAGGTGGGAAGACGTTCAGAGACTTTCGAAGACATTCAAGAGATCTTTGACAATATTCATAATACGTTTAAAGACATCGATGAGGGGTTCGACGACGTTTTAGAGACTTTAAAAGACATTCACGAGGGGCTTAAAGACCTTCAAGTGACATTCGACGACATTCATGATACGTTTGAAGACATTCATAAGGGGTTCCAAGACGCTTGAGAGACTTTCAAAGATATTCATGAGGCGTTCGAAGACGTTCAAGAGAATTTCGATAGCATTCATAATACGGTTGAAGACATTCATAAGGGGTTCGAAAACGTTTAAAAGACTTTCGACGACACTCATAATACGTTTGAAGACGTTAAAGAGACTTTCGAATACGTTCAAGAGACTTTCAGAGACATTCGCGAGAGGTGCGAGACGTTCAGAGACCTTCGAAAACATTCAAGAGCTCTTTGACAATATTCATAATACGTTTGAAGACATCGATGAGGGGTTCGAAGACGCTTGAGAGACTTTCAAAGGCATTCACGAGAGTTTCGAAGACGTTCAAGAGACTTTCGACGATTTTCATAATACGTTTGAAGACATTCATGAGGGGTTCGAACACGCTTGAGAGACTTTCAAAGACATTCACGAGGGGTTTGAAGACGTTTAAAAGACTTTCGAATACGTTCGAGAGACTTTCAGAGACATTCGCGAGAGGTGCGAAGACATTCAGAGACTTCCGAAGACATTCACAAGACTTTCGAATACGTTCAAGAGACTTTCAGAGACATTCATGAGCGGTTCGATAACGCTTGAGAGACTTTCAAAAGCATTCACGAGGGTTTCGAAGACGTTCAAGAGACTTTCAGAGACATTCGGGAGAGGTGCGAAGACGTTCAGAGACTTTCGACGACATTCATGATACGTTTGAGTACATTCATGAGGGGTTCGAAAACGCTTAAGAGAGACTTTCAAAGACATTCAGGAGTGGTTTTAAGACGTTTAGAGGACTTCTGACGACTCTCATAATACGTTTGAAGACGTTCAAGAGACTTTCGAATGTGTTCAAGAGACTTTGAGAGACATTCATGAGGGGTTCGAAGACGCTTGAGAGACTTTCAAAGGCATTCACGAGGGTTTCGAATACGTTCAAGAGACTTTCAGAGACATTTGCGAGAGGTTCGAAGACGTTCAAGAGATCTGTGACGATATTCGGAATGTGTTTGAACACATCGATGAGGGGTTCGAATACGTGTAAGAGACTTTCAAAGACATTCACGAGGGGTTGGAAGATGTTCAAAAACTTTCGAATTCGTTCATAATACGTTTGAAGACATTCATGAGGGGTTCGAAGACGCTTAAGAGATTTTCAAAGACATTCACGAGAGGTGCGAAGACATTGAAGAGATCTTTGACAATATTCATAATACGTTCGAAGACATGGATGAGAGGTTCCACGATGTTATAGAGACTTTCAAAGACATTCACGAAGAGTTTGAAGACGTTCAGAGACTTTCGAAGACATTCAAGAGATCTTTGACAATGATCATAATACGTTTGAAGACATCGATGAGGGGTTCGAAGACGTTTGAGAGACTTTCAAAAGCATTCACGAGAGTTTCGAAGACGTTCAAGAGACTTTCGACGATTTTCATGATACGTTTAAAGACATTCAAGAGGGGTTCGAAGACGTTCAAGATACTTTCAACACCATTCATAATACGTTTGAAGACAATCATGAGGGGTTCAAAGACAAGTGTCTTTGAAGACTTGAGAGACTTTCAAAGACATTGACGAGGGGTTCGAAGACGTTTAAAAGACTTTCGACGACACTCATAATACGTTTGAAGGCATTCATGAGGGGTTCGAAGACGCTTAAGAGACTTTCAGAGAGATTCGCGAGAGGTGTGAAGACGTTCAGAGACTTTCGAAGACATTCAAGAGATCTTTGACAATATTCATAATACGTTTGAAGACATCGATGTGGGGTTCGACGACGTTTTAGAGACGTTCAAAAGACTTTCGACGACATTCATGATACGTTTGAAGACATTCATGAGGGGTTCGAAGAAGCTTAAGCGAGATTTTCAAAGACATTCACGAGGGGTTCGAAGACGTTCAAAAGACTTTCGACGACACTCATACGTTTGAAGACATTCATGAGGGGTTCGAAGACGCTTGAGAGACTTTCAAAGACATTCACGAGTGGTTCGAAGACCTTCAGAGACCTTTGACCATATTCATAATACGTTCGAACACATCGATGAGGGGTTCGACGATGTTTTAGAGACTTTCAAAGACATTCACGAGGGGTTTGAAAACGTTCAGAGACTTTCGAAGACATTCAAGAGATCTTTGGCAATACACATAATACGTTTGAAGACATTCATGAGGGGTTCGAAGACGCTTGGGAGACTTTCAAAAGCATTCGCGAGGGTTTCGAAGACGTTCGAGAGACTTTCGCATGCGTTCAAGAGACTTTCAGAGACATTCGCGCGAGGTGCGAAGACGTTCAGAGACTTTCGAAGACATTGAAGAGATCTTTGACAATATTCATAATACGTTTGAAGACATTCATGAGGGGTTCGAAGACGCTCGAGAGACTTTCAAAGGCATTCACGAGGGTTTCGAAGACGTTCAAGTGACTTTCGAATACGTTCAAGAGACTTTCATAGACATTCGCGAGAGGTGCGAAGACACTCACAGACTTTCGAAGACATGCAAGAGATCTTTGAAAATATTCATAATACGTTTGAAGACATCGATGAGTGGTTCGACGATGTTTTAGAGACATTCGACGACATTCATAAAACGTTTGAAGACATTCATGCGCGTTTCGAAGACGCTTAACAGACTTTCAAAGACATTCGCGAGCGGTTTGAAGACGTTCACGAGACTTTTGACGACATTCATAATACGATATTCGACAACATCCATAAACCAAAGATATTCATGACGTTTGAGTTTCGCTGGAATTGTTTGGGTTTGTTTGGGATTTTCACAGTTTTGGTAAAATGTGTTTGGGTTTGTTTGGGATTTTCACAGTTTTGGTAAAATGTGTTTGGGTTTCACGAAACGCTCGTGAATGCCCAAAACACATACCCAAACACATTTTACCAAAACTGTGAAAATCCCAAACAAACCCAAACACATTTTACCAAAACTGTGAAAATCCCAAACAAACCCAAACAATTCCAGCGAAACTCAAACGTCATGAATATCTTTGGTTTATAGATGTTGTCGAATATCGTATTATGAATGTCGTCAAAAGTCTCGTGAACGTCTTCAAACCGCTCGCGAATGTCTTTGAAAGTCTGTTAAGCGTCTTCGAAACGCGCATGAATGTCTTCAAACGTTTTATGAATGTCGTCGAATGTCTCTAAAACATCGTCGAACCACTCATCGATGTCTTCAAACGTATTATGAATATTTTCAAAGATCTCTTGCATGTCTTCGAAAGTCTGTGAGTGTCTTCGCACCTCTCGCGAATGTCTATGAAAGTCTCTTGAACGTATTCGAAAGTCATTTGAACGTCTTCGAAACCCTCGTGAATGCCTTTGAAAGTCTCTCGAGCGTCTTCGAACCCCTCATGGATGTCATCAAACGTATTATGAATATTGTCAAAGATCTCTTCAATGTCTTCGAAAGTCTCTGAACGTCTTCGCACCTCGCGCGAATGTCTCTGAAAGTCTCTTGAACGCATGCGAAAGTCTCTCGAACGTCTTCGAAACCCTCGCGAATGCTTTTGAAAGTCTCCCAAGCGTCTTCGAACCCCTCATGAATGTCTTCAAACGGATTATGTGTATTGCCAAAGATCTCTTGAATGTCTTCGAAAGTCTCTGAACGTTTTCAAACCCCTCGTGAATGTCTTTGAAAGTCTCTAAAACATCGTCGAACCCCTCATCGATGTGTTCGAACGTATTATGAATATGGTCAAAGATCTCTTGAATGTCTTCGAAGGTCTCTGAAGGTCTTCGAACCACTCGTGAATGTCTTTGAAAGTCTCTCAAGCGTCTTCGAACCCCTCATGAATGTCTTCAAACGTATGAGTGTCGTCGAAAGTCTTTTGAACGTCTTCGAACCCCTCGTGAATGTCTTTGAAAATCTCGCTTAAGCTTCTTCGAACCCCTCATGAATGTCTTCAAACGTATCATGAATGTCGTCGAAAGTCTTTTGAACGTCTCTAAAACGTCGTCGAACCCCACATCGATGTCTTCAAACGTATTATGAATATTGTCAAAGATCTCTTGAATGTCTTCGAAAGTCTCTGAACGTCTTCACACCTCTCGCGAATCTCTCTGAAAGTCTCTTAAGCGTCTTCGAACCCCTCATGAATGCCTTCAAACGTATTATGAGTGTCGTCGAAAGTCTTTTAAACGTCTTCGAACCCCTCGTCAATGTCTTTGAAAGTCTCTCAAGTCTTCAAAGACACTTGTCTTTGAACCCCTCATGATTGTCTTCAAACGTATTATGAATGGTGTTGAAAGTATCTTGAACGTCTTCGAACCCCTCTTGAATGTCTTTAAACGTATCATGAAAATCGTCGAAAGTCTCTTGAACGTCTTCGAAACTCTCGTGAATGCTTTTGAAAGTCTCTCAAACGTCTTCGAACCCCTCATCGATGTCTTCAAACGTATTATGATCATTGTCAAAGATCTCTTGAATGTCTTCGAAAGTCTCTGAACGTCTTCAAACTCTTCGTGAATGTCTTTGAAAGTCTCTATAACATCGTGGAACCTCTCATCCATGTCTTCGAACGTATTATGAATATTGTCAAAGATCTCTTCAATGTCTTCGCACCTCTCGTGAATGTCTTTGAAAATCTCTTAAGCGTCTTCGAACCCCTCATGAATGTCTTCAAACGTATTATGAACGAATTCGAAAGTTTGTGAACATCTTCCAACCCCTCGTGAATGTCTTTGAAAGTCTCTTACACGTATTCGAACCCCTCATCGATGTGTTCAAACACATTCCGAATATCGTCACAGATCTCTTGAACGTCTTCGAACCTCTCGCAAATGTCTCTGAAAGTCTCTTGAACGTATTCGAAACCCTCGTGAATGCCTTTGAAAGTCTCTCAAGCGTCTTCGAACCCCTCATGAATGTCTCTCAAAGTCTCTTGAACACATTCGAAAGTCTCTTGAACGTCTTCAAACGTATTATGAGAGTCGTCAGAAGTCCTCTAAACGTCTTAAAACCACTCCTGAATGTCTTTGAAAGTCTCTCTTAAGCGTTTTCGAACCCCTCATGAATGTACTCAAACGTATCATGAATGTCGTCGAAAGTCTCTGAACGTCTTCGCACCTCTCCCGAATGTCTCTGAAAGTCTCTTGAACGTCTTCGAAACCCTCGTGAATGCTTTTGAAAGTCTCTCAAGCGTTATCGAACCGCTCATGAATGTCTCTGAAAGTCTCTTGAACGTATTCGAAAGTCTTGTGAATGTCTTCGGAAGTCTCTGAATGTCTTCGCACCTCTCGCGAATGTCTCTGAAAGTCTCTCGAACGTATTCGAAAGTCTTTTAAACGTCTTCAAACCCCTCGTGAATGTCTTTGAAAGTCTCTCAAGCGTGTTCGAACCCCTCATGAATGTCTTCAAACGTATTATGAAAATCGTCGAAAGTCTCTTGAACGTCTTCGAAACTCTCGTGAATGCCTTTGAAAGTCTCTCAAGCGTCTTCGAACCCCTCATCGATGTCTTCAAACGTATTATGAATATTGTCAAAGAGCTCTTGAATGTTTTCGAAGGTCTCTGAACGTCTCGCACCTCTCGCGAATGTCTCTGAAAGTCTCTTGAACGTATTCGAAAGTCTCTTTAACGTCTTCAAACGTATTATGAGTGTCGTCGAAAGTCTTTTAAACGTTTTCGAACCCCTTATGAATGTCTTCAACCGTATTATGAATGCTATCGAAATTCTCTTGAACGTCTTCGAACGCCTCATGAATATCTTTGAAAGTCTCTCAAGCGTCTTGGAACCCCTTATGAATGTCTTCAAACGTATCATGAATGTCGTCGAATGTCACTTGAAGGTCTTTAAGCCCCTCGTGAATGTCTTTTAAAGTCTCTAAAACGTCGTCGAACCCCTCATCGATGTCTTTAAACGTATTATGAATATTGTCAAAGATCTCTTGAATGTCTTCGAAAGTCTCTGAACGTCTTCCCACCTCTCGCGAATGTCTCTGAAAGTCTCTTGAACGTATTCGAAAGTCTCTTGGACGCATTCGAAACCCTCGTGGATGCCTTTGAAAGTCTCTCAAGCGTCTTCGAACCCCACAAGATTGTCTTCAAACGTATTATGAATGTCGTCAAAAGGCTCTTGAACGGATTCGAAAGTTTCTTGAACGTCTTCAAACCCCTCGTGAATGTCTTTGAAAGTCTCTAAAACATCTTCGAACCCCTCATCGATGGCTTCAAACGTATTATGAATATTGTTAAAGATCTCTTGAATGTCTCACGAACATCTTCAAGCGTCTCATGAACATCGTAGAAAGTCTCTTGAAACTCTTTGAACCCCTCATGCATGTCTTCAAACGCCATATGAATGTTTTCGAACGTCTCTTGAATGTCTTCAAACGTCTTATATATGTCTTCGGACAAACCCCTCGTGAATGTCTTTGAAAGTCTCTCTTAAGCATCTTCGAACCCCTCATGAATGTCTTCAAACGTATTATGAATGTCGTCAAATGTCTGTTGAACGAATTCGAAAGTTTTTTGAACATCTTTCAACCCCCGCGTGAATGTCTTTGAAAGTCTCTTAAACGTCTTCGATCCCCTCATCGACGTCTTCAAACATATTATGAATACCGTCACAGATATTTTGAACGTCTTCGAACCTCTCATGAAAGTCTTTAAACGTTTTCGAAAGTCTCTTGAAGGTCTCACGAACATCTTCAAACGTCTCATGACGTTGTAGAATGTCTTTTGAAACTCTTTGAACCCCTCATGCATGTCTTCAAACGCCTTATGAATGTTTTCGAACGTCTCTTGAATGTCTTTGAATGTCTTATGAATGTCTTCGGAAGTCTCTGGAACGTCTCACCAAGAGTACAATCCAATCAGTGATGGAGTTAAAAAGAATGGTATAAAATCATGCCGATGATTCTCATCCACTTCGGTCAACATGGAGCTTATCGTCGATGTGCAGGGCTTGAAGAGGCCCGTCAACGAATTTGTCCTGAAGGAGATGTCCATCGTCAAACTCCATGAGAAGAATGCTGAACCGCTGACATTCTTCTTCGATGTACCATTGGCCTGGGACGCTTTACCGGCCAAGTACAAAATGACAAACAAGTGGCTGGAATGCAATTATCATGGAATACGATGGGATCACAGCGGCATACCGTACGAGGCAGCTAGAACAACAATTCGAGGAATCTTGGAAAGAGCTCCTACGATCTATGCTAAGGGATTTGAGAAATGCGCATGGCTATCACGATTCACAGATCCTGCGACAAACGTCATCGACTTTGAGACTCTGGACTGTCCATCGCTGCAGAGGCTGCCGAAAATCATAAACTCCAAGTGTCCCCATCATCCCTTCAACACGAACTGCGCCCATGAGAATGTAAAATCGGTGAAAAGCTGGTTGAGCGTATACGAAGCGTAAGCGAGGGATTCTTTTGAATGAATAAAACACATTTCGATGAAAATATATATGATTTGTATTCTTTATTCTACGGTGAAAACATCCATCATTTACAATTCGATCAAACATATACATTTTTTTTCATAGTCAACACTAAGCGTCGAAAATGATGGTAAGACGACTGTGGTGCTAACAGTTCGATGATGGTGTCCCAACGAATTGAGTCTTTTTTTCGCCTCAGAGACGATGGAACGCTGTTGTATTCCCCGCAACTGCATGTACCCATTTGTGCGCCAGTTGCAGCATACGCTCGATGATGCGGCCAGCCGTTCGACGATGGTGTTCCAACGAATTTTTTTCCCCGTCCACCATGTTCAGAGACGACGGAACTCAATACAGTTGTATTTTCCACCAATATACTGCATGCAGAGTTGACCGTTGCGCGCCAGTTGCAGCATACTCTCGAACATTGTTGGATCTTGGTCGAAGGCCTTCACAAGTCGCGCTGGTAAGAAGACGGAGAACTCATCCGCGATGTCTGCGATGTAGCGTTTCCCAAATTTGGTTTGTACGGCCCTTATGTCGGAGATTAGTCGTTCCGACTTAACGGAGAGTTCTGACAGCTTCTTCGTTGGGAGGAATTCTGCCATCCGGCCGCTTTTGTTGATACTCGAGAGATCCATTTTCCGCGCACTTTCAAAGTTCTTTTTAGATGTTGATGGTGCAGTGGAATCGTGCAGTCTGAGCGTGGTCCACGAAATTATAAGTTCTCTCGTAAGCCTCCCACTCAAATCCCCCCCCCCCCCTCCCATTCCAATCGTGAAAAACCGGTTCGAACACGTTCGAAGAACCGTGGAGAATTTTCCCCCAGACATTTTTTCACGCTCCCGAAAAACAGGTTCAAACACGTTCGAAGAACCTCGTACGTGGAGAATTTTCACAGCATTTTGTACACTCCCGACGTTGAGGTGGAGGGCCATCGATGTGATCTTTCATCTGCGGCGTATGCTCCAAGCATGGAAGATATGATATCACTTCACTGTCTTTTCGATGATGTTCTGGCAAACGATCCCACAATAAGCCAACATATTTACCCCAATATTTTAGGAGGAAGACCTTTGGAACCTGTTCGAGCTCGTTTTTGGTCAAGTCCAGGGGGTGCTTGGCTGGATGCACTGCGTACACACTCGCACATGCGAACATCTTGACGTTATATTTTGGAATGGAGAGCGCGACTTTTCAAGAGCTGCGCTCAAGTGGTCTATCCGCAGTCCCTTTGATCCCTAAAGATTTTTCCCGAGGAACCTGTCAGGACCTGTTTCGAGTGTCGACGAGCTTGGAGACGAGGCGGATGCCATATACATTGTCTTTCGGAATGGAACCAGCTGCATGTCATAAATATTGGGCTTTGAAAGGCCGCCCTTCACACACACAACACTCATCGATGGCGGCTTCCCCGCCAGACGCTCCACGGACCACATGGCCCCCCTAAAGAGGCCCCCTCTGTGACGTCACACGCGCCCGGCGACTCCCCTCCGCCGTATCCCCGCACTTGGCTTTCCCGCGCTGGACGCCCCCCCCTGACGGCGGCTTCCCAGTAGTCTTCGAACCACATGGGTACCCCCTCCACCGAGGCCCCCCTATGACGTCACACGCGCCCGGCGACCCCCCCCTTTGACCCTCGTCCTCGACCCCCCCCCCTTGACCCCCCCCCTTGACACTCCCCCTCGACCCCCCCCTTAACCCTCACCCACCTGACCCTCCCCCACCTGACTCTCCCCCACTTGACCCTCCCCCTTACCCCCCCCCTTGACCCTCCCCCACCTGACCCTCCCCCACCTGATCCTCCCCCACTTGACCCTCCCCCACTTTACCCTCCCCCTAAAAGTGGCTCAGAACCGCTACTGTTCCTCTACTGAAATTTTATTTTTTCATCCTTTACGCGAATTTAAAGAACAGGAAAAGGGTGATTTATGGTTTCTTAGAAAATTGACGGCTACGTTGGAAATATCCATCAAATGAGTTATGTTAAGCATGACTTTTAGAGCTCGGTATACCCAGAAAAATCCTGTGAAGTTTCATCTCGATCTTGCGAGCTGTGTCTTCGTTTCGAACCGTCAAACTTTTGAAAATATTAAAGGGTCACGTTTTTTGAGGTTAAACACTTCATAAGCATGTTCAAAATGGAATAAAAAAAAAACACTTTTTTGAGGTTTCTCACATTTTGATCGCAAGCAACGTTTGAAATGACGAAAAAAAAAATTGATTTGAAAAAATGTACGAAAATCTTTCGAATTTTTTTTTTGGAAAGCCTTCCGGTCATTGTAGAAAACAATGTCCAATTGTTTCAAGCATGATTCCGATCTTTTAACGGCATTAGCGGCGGTTTCTTTAAGCGCATTCAGCCTGCACAGAAATCGATCAGTAATTTGTCTTAAAAACGGATTTGAATCGGCGTAGAAATCTGCTTTGGGTCATCAACTTTAATGTTAATTTAATCAAAAGTTGATGAACAAAACCATAGGACGGAAAAGCCGAAACGTGCTGGAAACAATTGGACATTGTTTTCTTCAATGCCCGGAAGGTTTTCCAAAGAAAAAAAAGTCTAATTTTTCGAAAAATTTTCAAATTTTTTTTCGTCAACTCTAACGTTGTTTGCGATCAAAATGTGAGAAAACCTTAAAATATTTCCATTTTGATCATGACTATGAAGTGTTTAAGCTCAAAAAACGTGACCGTTTAATTTTTTCAAAAGATTGACTAATAGAAACAAGGGACCGGTTCGCAAAATCGAGATGAAATTTCACCAGGTTTTCTGGGTATTTCAAGCTCTAAAGTCACGCTTAACGTTTATCATTTCATGTATATTTCCAATTTAGTTGTCAATTTTCTAAAAAACCATAAATTACCCTTTTTCCTGTTTTTTTTTAAATTCATGTAAAAAATTAAAGAAAAGATTCCTTACGGTCGCGGCGGCATCTTATTGGAAATTCATTTCAGTTTCTGGAAATGCTCTCCAATTCTCTGTGCGATAATTTTTCGCTGAGATATCGATGATTGAAAACAAAAGGATGCCATTCCATTAAAAGTCTGATATTTCCATGAAAAATGGTCGTATCGAGGTTTTCAAACAAGGAAATTGAAGCTGAATGAAAAAGCTATCCGGCCTATGCAACGGCTTAGCTCAAAAAACTTCAGGCACGTCCGTGGACTCGGAAAAAAAATTGCCACATTTTTTTCTCGCGCTGTTACTTAGCATTGCATAATAACCGTAGCTCCTAAAAAATTTCGATCAAAATATCTAAAAACGAGAATCGTAAAGCTTCCAAAAAATCACGGAAAAATTTGGGAATTTTTTTTACCCTTTAGTTTTTTTTACATTAGCGTATATATATGTGTGTGTGTGTGTGTGTGTGTGTGTGTGTGTGTGTGTGTGTGTGTGTGTGTGTGTGTGTGTGTGTGTGTGTGTGTGTGTGTGTGTGTGTGTGTGTGTGTATATATCATTTTTTTTAAGTTTTACTTGCCCTGCCTTTTCGGCTGTTTACAAGGCTTATATGTCCACCGCTCTACACTTGTGCTTTCCCTTCATCATTCTCCCCAGCTTGCAGCCGCAGTGGACTTCCTCCTCTGTGTCGTATTTACCATGCATATCTATTATGGGCATAGAGACTCTGCGGAAAACGTTTACCGATACAGTCGGTCCCAAGTTCGCCTCGCAGTCACGGAACTAGTCGCCTTTCGCCGTGAACATGTCGAACATATCGTAATTTACGCGCTGAGCTCGTCGTGACTATCGATTTTTAAGAGTACACAAAAATAGAGAGAAAAGAGTACGCGAAAATTAAGAGTACACAAAAATAGTTTCGAGGAATAAACCGGTGCGATGGTCTAGTGGTTAGCCTGCTCGCCACTAAACCAGCGGACCGGGAGGTCCTGGATTCGAATCCCAGTCGCGTACATTTCGTCGTGAAATGTTTTTCTTCGGCATTTCGCGGCAAAATAAGACTAGTTCCACGAATGGGGGGCGAACTCGATGACCAGCTATATTGGTATAGGTTTTCCGCAGTTTTCCTATACCCATGACAGAAATGTCATGATGAATATAATACAGAGGGGGAAGTCGGCTGCGGTCGCAAGAGGGGGGAACGGGGAGAAAGATAAAGAAAAAAGGAGGAAACAGTAGAGTAAAGAACGGCCATAATGAGGGGAAGAATAGGCAGCACACGCGAAAACCGTGTACCCAAGGAAAAAACCACTAGCTTCGAGGAATGAAAATCCGTATCCTCAAAACTCCCGATACAATTTCGCTTTCCCTCACATGTTTGTTTAAAGATACATTGTTTTTCTCACGCATGCTTATAATCGCAACACTCTATAATCTTTAGATAATTATACTCAACGATATGATAAACATACAGGGCCACTAGTTAGGGGGCGTACGCGAATTTCCTAACGCAATTTGGGGGCGCGGGAGGGGCACCGGCCAGGCGATACAATCTTCGTACGTAGGGGGGTGGGGGGGGGGGGTCACCGTTTGCGTTACGTCACGATTCTAGAACTGCCTAAATAGCAAAATTTCTTCACGTTCAAGTGTTTTTTATTAAAAACTCGCGCGCAATTCTACCGCGGAAAGTTGTCAGCTTTCCATACGAAATGTCAGTTAAGGGGATAAGTTACTGTGCACGAACTTGCACAGTCGTTTCCCACTTCCTGCAAACAAAGTTTGAAAACATTATTTTTGTTTTTTATCATTCTTGAATCAATACATCAATACTCTTGATCAAGACTTGAATCAATACACATCAATACTATCAATACATATATTGAAAAATACGTTGGCAAAATTTTTGTTCACACGTCCGGAAATTGACGGAGTTACAGTCACTTTGGCGAGAACAGGTAGTGCCACCGGTAAGTGCCCTCAGCCCCTCCAGGTGTTCACAATAGATGAAGTGCAGGCTCCTATTATTTTGTGAAATATAATGAAGATGAAGAACCCTCATATCGTCCGCGACTAGATACTTCAATATAAGTATCAATATTTTCGAAAAAAAACCTAACTTTATATCACGAAAAACGGAACGAAAACTTTGATCGCATTTTCCTCGGAACTACTGTTTTTGACCTTGTCCCAGCGAATACTCAAAAACTTATCAACCGATATTCAATTATTATTTTTTTTTTTTTTACATTTTTGTAATCTCAGTGACTAAGGTTGTACGTAGCCGATTTAAAAAATATTGATAATTGCTGTTTTTTAAGACTGCTTGAATACAAAAAAGGGTTCTGAAAATAGAAAAAATATGTCCAAACTTTCGGTATTTTGTAAAAAAAATGCTAAAATAAAGAAACGTCTATGCATAACGATAGCGTCATTTGTATAGATATCGATCAGTTGTTAACTTTTAATTTACAGATAACTTTTCATAAAGATGTCGATGGGACAGTGAAGAGAATTTTTTTTTCGTCGTCAAATCAAGGGATATATCTCTGTTAATTTTAACAATTTTTTCATAAAAATCGATATAAAACTAGATGAATATGAGGTATTCCAAGTGTTTTCGAACGGCCTACAAGCCTGACCTACTTCAATCTTTTTCAAAGTTCATGTTGTTTTTGTATAATATATTTTGAGTACGTGACATCCTTTTCAGATTTCCATCGGCTCGTAGATAAGATTTTACACGTGATAACATTTCAAATAATCGTATCGTAGTGATCTCGACGTACGAAAAAATGTCCTCTACAAAAAGAATGCACTTTTCCAAGTACTCCAACACTAAAAAATAGAAAAATCTTTCATTTTTTCATATTTTAACCCCAATGACTAGGTTGATCCTTCTGAAATGTACACTGAATTTTCTTTTATCGGTGTAGAACAACATGCGTAAGTTTCATTCTGAGCTGAGCTTGCGTTTAGTTAATATCGTCGTGTTATAATTAAATTCAATGGGAAATTATTTGTATTGAATAACTCGGCGATTTACAATTTTTAAGTAAAAATGGTAATGACTATACTTGTAGGAAATCGAGTGCATTATAACTTTGGTCATTACAGTTTTTTCTCTTCCATCAATATTTTTTGAATTAAACCTGAAAAAAGCGAATATAGCATTACCTCGTTCATTTTTTACTTTAGGGCATAAACGAACATAAACAAACTTGTAGAGAATGAAATGTTCGATAAATTTGGTCTCCACTTTTTTCCCCTAGAATCAATATTCAAGGTCGTACGCCAACGGTAAGTAAAAACGTGAAGCGTGAAAATATTATTTCGCGAACCATTCGGTCTTTTCTTTTACCGTTGGCGGACGACCTTAAATATTGATTGTAGGAACAAAGAGGTAGGAACAAAAATTGTCCAAAATTTCATTCTCTACAAGTTTATTTATGTTCGTTTATGCTCTAAAATAAAAAATAAACGAGATAATGCAATAGCCGCTTTTTCAGGTTTAATTCAAAAAATATCGCTGGTATAAAAAAATCTGTAATGAGCAATAATGATATTAACTGAACGCAAGCCCAGCCTAGAATGAAATTTTACATGAAATTTTACACTAATAAAAGAAAATTTAGTGTATATTTCAGCAGGATCAACCTAGTCATTGGGGTTAAAGAATTAAAAAATGAAAAAAAAAAATATATAGACATGTTTTTTAGTTTTGTGGTACTTGGAAAATTTTGATTTTTTTCCGAAATATTATAGTTCATGGAAAACGCATCTTTTTTGTGGAGGACATTTTTCCGTACGACGAGAATATCACTACGATACCATCATTTAAAATGTTAATAATAATCATTTGAAATTTTATGTTCGAGATAGCCGAATAAGCGAGCCAATAAAAATCTGAAAAAATGTCATGTACGCAAAATATATGATTCACAAACATCACCAACTTTGAAAAAGATTAAAGAAGGTCATGCTTTTCGGCCGTTCGATAACACTCGGAATACCTCATATATATTTCATAAATTAAGTACAAGCCTGATCCTTTCATAATTAGTTATGTGTATGAAAAAAAATCGCAATTATTGACGACAAAGCACCCTTTACGTAATTGAATAGGGGGGCGGGGGGGGGGGGGGGGGTCCGACTAAGCGTTACGGTCTTGTTACGTAGGGGGGTGTCAAAAATTGGGCATTTTGGCGTTACGTAATTTGTGTAGGCCCCCTCAATGGTCGGGATCCCGTGAAAGGGCTGTAGGACATGTTTTCCGCTATCAAATAACCCATCAATGCTTTATGCAACAGTGAACCATTTTTTGAGATACTATTATCTTTATTGTTTGTTTGAAGTGAGGGATAGGCAATCTCCAAAATTAATTTTAATAAACTGTTGTATGGAACCAAACTTTTCTATAATTTGTAGTTCGAGGACACAGTAACGAAGAATTATCAACAATAAAATAAGAATAATTAAGAGACTTGCAGAGTTTTGGACCCCTAATCCAAAAATGTTTGCAGATTATTATTATTTCATTGTTTATAATTCTTCGTTTCTGTGTCCTCAAACTACAAATATTGAAAAAGTATGATTGCATACAACATTTGTTTCGTTATTAATATTAATTCCCTACCCCTCACTTTGAAAAAAATAAAAACTATATCTGGAAAATGGTTTACTTTTGCATAATGCATTACCCGAGTGGAAAACGTGACTCATCACCGCCTAGCCACTAGCTAGTAAAGTAATGTTTCAAATCGCCATTAGCTAGCCGTCTTGGCAATTGACTACCCAGCCTTGTAAGGTTTTGGCCCTCTAGTGACTGAATACCAACAATTAGAAGGTGACTAAGTAGAAATAAATATCTCACAGCTGTATTATATTTCTGACCTAGCCATGAACTAGTTTTTTCAGCTAGCGACTGGGAAGAAAAAAATTAGGTGGTGATTAGATAAAAAATATTTGCGGCTATATATTTATATTTTTGTGATTTTTTTGGCACATTATTTATATCATTGGATCCTTTTACGATATTTTTCGTTGTTCATTAATTAGGGTTATGATATTTGCGCTGTAAATATATTAATGGTTCAATTTTAAATTATCTCAGACAAACGCTTGTGCCGTAACGTGGTTTCGATCCCGGAACCTCTGGGTGAAGAGTTGTGACGTTTTCCACTGAGCCAATTCGACTTGTTTGACTTCTGAATTTTCTTATCGTCTACATATGTTACACTACACAATGTCAGATTATTGAAAAATGGGTGGATTAACAAATGTAAATAACATTATCGGATCAATGACTCAATTGCGTTCGCATTGAGAGCGATAATCGCATAGAATTACATAACCTTAAATTGTATTTGTCCGATCATTTATTCTCGCTAGTGCGGCCGCAGTTAGGGAGTGTTGGCTAGGTCATCGCGATATACCGACTTGAGGATTTTATTCATTTGCAACGTCATCTGTAACTCAAATTGCTTAACCAACCATAAGCCAGTCGCTCGATGGAACTACACGTATGCACATAACCACACTTTGTCATTTGTGACCAAGCTCGGCAGGGCAGTGACTAGCCAAGGGCTGCACAGCCGCATAGCTAGCTAGGTCATGGCGAGATACCTACTTTCAAGTAGGTATCTTGCTATGAGAATGCTTGCATTCGCAACGCCATCTGTAACTCAAGTTGCTTAGCCAGCCATGAGCCAATCGCTCGACAGAACTACACGTAGTCACATAACCACACTTTATCATTCTTGACCAAGCTCGGCTGGGCAGTGACTAGCCAAGGGGCGCATAGCCACAGTTAGCTAGTGTTGGCTAGGTCATGGCGTTATGCCCACTTGAGAATGTTTTTCTTTTGCAAAGCCATCTAAAACTCAAGTTAGCTAGTCAACCATGAGCCATTCGCTCGATGGAACTATACGTAGTCGCATAACCTCACTTTGTCATTTGTGACCAAGATCAGCTGGGCAGTGACTAGATAAGGGGTGGATAACAAAACATTCACAATATTACTAGCTCATAGCGAGCCAACCATTAGTCAGTTCGTATGAGCTCAATTGAGCGAGCCAGTTACTAGGTCGTAACTCAGATAAGCTAGAACAACTTCTACTCGGGTAGAGGGATATTTGATAGCGGAAAACATGTCCCACAACCCTTTCACGGGATTGGTACCAATAACTTGTAGCCGTGTATAACAGTAGGGTAATATTAATCAATTAATTGGATGGGATTGCTATTCATCTTTTCACTCGGATTATTTATTGTTACTATTAACCATATATGTATGTATTATTTACTGGTATGATTATATGGCTTCGTAATTACAAGCACTACTGTTATCACGATTATCACGATTATGTTATCACTGATATCACGATTATTATTTTTTTTTTAATTAATAGGCTTCATTGCTCCGGGCAACGCACTTCCTCAGTTTGCACTAGGAAACATTCACCTACCCCCGGGGGTTAGGTTCGGTCTTAACCTAGACCGGAACAATAACACTGGGCGGCACTCGAGGGTTCCGACATCACCTCGGCTGCCGCCCAGTCAAAAAGTCGCGCGAGAATTCCAATATATCGCTCTGCGATAGCCGTTCCCTCAAGCCAGAGGGTTAGCGCCTATCGCAGTCCACAATCGTGTTGCCTGAGCAAATGGAGGGACCGAAGTATGACCGCCTTCTGCATCCGACCTGCTAGCAACCGGACACCGGATTTGCAAACCGGTATGCCAGCGAGGCCCGATACAAAAGACTCTTTCATCCCCTATAGCGCGCCGATGATGAGGACAACGAGAGTTACCCTGAATCCTCGGTGCAAACGACGTAGCTCGGCCAAGAGAGGCTGATATTTGAGCCGTTTCTCCTCTTCCTTTCGCGACACGTTCACTTCGGCCGGAGCCGAGAACTCAATGACGTATATCGTCTTGTCGAAGAAAACGATGAGGACAACATTAGCTTAGTCGCTTGAAGCGGTCCGATGGTCGCGAAAGAAAAGTTTCAATAAATCTTGCACTTCTCGCCCACGACAACGGACTCAGTATCTCCTGGTAAATGAGGCGACACGCGCTCCCGGTCTATCCCATAAGAGTGCCGTAGATGGTAGTACAACACTCTTAGGGCCGCGTTATGGCGATAGATATAGCCGGAGACTGCATATACTGGGCAGGCTGACAGTAGATGCATTAGTGTCTCCGGCGATTGTTTGCATGCACGACACAAAGTGGTCGGCAATGGCTGACCCAAAACGCGACTGCGATAGACCAGGGTGTTGATGACTCCATCTTGGCAGGCGCAGATAAACCCTTCGGTCTCGGACATCAGTCCAGCTGACCACAAGAAGGAAAAGGTTAGCTGGGTGGACAGCCCCTGTTCCTCGATGTGGTGAAAAAACACACCGTGCATGGGTCTGTCCACGTGCTGCCGAGTCAGGACAGTCTGCTCGGCAGCCCTGATTGCCCGCCGACGTCGGGACTTGGGCAACTAAGCGACGGCGTCTGTTGGCAAGGCGCCACGCCGGCACCGGCGGAACTCCAAGCCGAGGGTCTCTGCCGCACGATCTGTCGCCTTATAAAGAAAAGCACCCGCCCCATGAAGCTCATGCTGGTGCACAATCTCCAGGAGCGGGTCCGAGCGCGTTATCACATCGCTTGCTATTCCGAGGACCATGCGGTCATGAAGACACTCCATTCCCAAGAGCCCACGCCCGCCGCTCCGACGCAGCATATAGAGGCGCGGGGTGGAAGATCGAGAGTGCAGACTCCGCTGGATGTTCATTGTTTTGCGTGTACCGATGTCCAGCTGTTTAAGCTCATCTCTACGCCATTTGACAACGCCAAAGGAGTAGAGCAGGACCGGGACAGCGAGCATATTGGTGGCAGTGATCTTATTTTTTCCAGACAGATCTGATTTCCAGATCCGTCTGAGACGCCGCCTATACTCGCTGCGGAGGGCCTCCTTGACACCCTCAGCGTCTTGTACAGAACGCTGATCGATGCCAAGGTACCGATAAGACCCTCCGACGTCCAGGTGTTTGAAGACGCTCCCGACCGCCAGCCGAACATCAGCCACGACACCCTCTGCTCTCCCTCTCCGGAGGTGAAGAACAGCGCACTTGTCCAATCCGAAGTCCACCGCCCGCGCGTACGTCGCTACGATGTTTAAGAGGAGCTTGAGCCCCCCCACCCCGTTATTATTATTATTATTATTTTTTTTTATATTAGACTTTATTGCTCCGGGCAACACACTTCCTCAGTTTGCACTGGGAAACATTCACCTACCCCCGGGGGTTAGGCTCGGTCTTAATCTAGACCGGAACAATAACGCTGGGCGACACTCGAGGGTTCCGACACCACCTCGACTGCCGCCCAGTAAAAAAAACGCGCGAAAAGTCCAATTAATCGCTCTGCGATAGCCGCTCCCTCAAGCCAGAGGGTTAGCGGCTACCGCAGTCCACAATCGTGTTGCCGGAGTAAACGGAGGGACCCAAGTATGACCGCCTTCTGCATCCGACCTGCTAGCAACCGGACACCGGGTTTGCAAACCGGTATGCCAGCGAGGCCCGATACAAAAGACTCCTTCATCCCCCCTAGCGCGCCGATGATGAGGACAACGAGAGTTACCCTGAATCCTCGGTGCAAACGACGTAGCTCGGCCAGGAGAGGCTGATACTTGAGCCGTTTCTCCTCTTCCTTTCGCGACACGTTCACTTCGGCCGGAGCCGAGAACTCAATGACGTATATCGTCTTGTCGTCGAAATCGAAGAGGACAACATCAGGCTTAGTCGCTTGTAGCGGCCCGATGGTCGCGAATGAGAAGTTCCAATAAATCTTGCACCTCTCGCCCACGACAACGGACTCAATATCTCCTGGTAAATAAGGCGGCACGGGCTCCCGGTCTATCCCATAAGAGTGCCGTAGATGGTAGTACAACACTCTTAGGGCCGTGTTATGGCGATGGATATAGCCGGAGACTGCATATACTGGGCAAGCCGACAGTAGATGCATTAGTGTCTCCGGCGATTGTTTGCATGCACGACACAAAGTGGTCGGCAGAGGCTGACCCAAAACGCGGCTGCGATAGACCAGGGTGTTGATGACTCCGTCTTGGCAGGCGCAGATAAACCCTTCGGTCTCGGACATCAGTCCAGCTGACCGCAAGAAGGAAAAGGTCAGCTGGGTGGACAGCCCCTGTTCCTCGATGTGGTGAAAAAACACACCGTGCATGGGTCTGTCCACGTGCTGCCGAGTCAGGACAGTCTGCTCGGCAGCCCTGATTGCCCGCCGACGTCGGGACTTGGGCAACCGAGCGACGGAGTCTATTGGCAAGGCGCCACGCCGGCGCCGGCGGAACTCCAAGCCGAGGGTCTCTGCCGCACGATCTGCCGCCTTATAAAGAAAAGCACGCGCCCCATGAAGCTCATGCTGGTGCACAATCTCCAGGAGCGGGTCCGAGCTTGTTATCACGTCGCTTGCTATTCCGAGGACCATGCGGTCATGAAGACACTCCAATCCCAAGAGCCCACGCCCGCCGCTCTGACGCAGCATATAAAGGCGCGGAGTGGAAGATCGAGGGTGCAGACTCCGTTGGATGTTCATTATTTTGCGCGTGCCGATGTCCAGCTGTTTAAGCTCGTCTCTACGCCATTTGACGACGCCAAAGGAGTAGAGCAGGACCGGGACAGCGAGCATATTGGTGGCAGTGATCATATTTTTCCCAGACAGATCTGATTTCCAGATCCGTCTGAGACGCCGCCTATACTCGCTGCGGAGGGCCCCCTTGACACCCTCAGCGTCTTGAAGAGAGCGCTGATCGATGCCAAGGTACCGATAAGACCCCCCGGCGTCCAGGTGTTTGAAGACGCTCCCGTCCACCAGCCGAACATCAGCCGCGACACCCTCTGCTCTCCCTCTCCTGAGATGAAGAACAGCGCATTTGTCCAATCCGAAGTCCATTCCCGCCGCCCGCGTGTACGTCGCTACGATGTTCAAGAGGAGCTTAAGCCCCGCCTCCCCGGGAGCGTATAGCTTGAGGTCATCCATATAAAATAAATGGGTGATCCCTCGCCCACGTCCCCCGGGGGGCCCCGCTTCGTACCCGCGTGCAGCCCGCAAAGCGATTGATAAGGGTAATAGCGAGATGCAAAACAGGAGGGGGCTGAGAGAATCTCCCTGGATAATCCCCCTCCTATACCCCGCCACTCCGGTTGACACGTTGCCTTCACTAGTCTTAACTGTGAAGCGTGTCTTCCAGAGCGGCATGAGCTGCTTAATGCATCTCACTATGTAAGGACTCACCGAAAGGCGTTCGAGTAGGTGTATAATCAGTTTGTGACTGACAGTGTCGAACGCCTTACGGTAGTCTATCCAAGCGACTGAGAGGTTACGTTTGTGCTGAACCGCGTCTTGCGTAATGCAACGGTCCACCAGCAGGTTCTCCTTACAACCTCCCAGTCCCCTCTTGGATCCCCTTTGTTCGTATATCTCCCGCCATGCAGGCTCGATCTCGCGCAGAACACGCTCATAAAGAATGTTTGTGAAGATCTTACAGACCGCATTCAGACACGTTATCGGGCGGTAGTTCTCCGGATGAGACAAATCCCCTTTTTTGGGGAGTAGCACCGTCCTTCCCTCTGTCAGCCACGCAGGGATGGGCACCGTCCCATCGATGAACGACGAGAAGATGCGGGCCAGATGGGTATGGGTGCACGTGAATTTCTTCCACCAGAAGATGTTAATCCCATCTGGTCCGGGAGCGGCGTGGTTCCTCATGCTACTCACCGCCTTCTCCACCTCACCCCGCGTGACTGGAAGACAGTCGCCACGCTGACTCGGCTGTTGCCGGCAAAACGCGTCGAACCGCCCCAGAGCGGGAGTGCTTTCATCAAAATGACCCTCCCTGCTATACAGTTCTCCCCAAAACCGCTCCACCTGAACAGCTGTTGGCGCTGTGTCGGGGGCAGGCGTAGGTGGTTGGAACCAGCGGCCTGGGTCAGAACGGAAGAGGGCGCTGTCTAACGCCCGACCCAGCCGCCTCTCTAGGGATTGCTTCGCAACCCCCAGGTTCCGCACCTTCTCCACGTAGCGTTCCTTCACAATAAGAAGGATAGCTTTGTTCAATGTGTGGTGACGGCATTTCAGTTCCGAGCTGATTTTTCGGATTTTAGGGGTAAACGCCCTCCCCGCCGTAATGAAGTCTAACACACATTGAACACGGGATGCCTGCTTCCGCGCTTCATTGATCTTATTCTGGAGCTGTGCAACGCGCCGCCGAGTCTTAACCACGAACGCCGCCTTATCATTGCGTGTTCGAGGTTTCGCCTCAACAGCCGCGTGATACACAGCCCAGTTCAAGCTGAGGAGATCAGCAGTCTCAGGGATTGCTGCCGCAAGGGACTCATTTGCCGCTCCTAGGCAACCAGGCTGAAGAGAAAATTTCCCAGTGATTCTCTCCCTCCTTGTTTCCCAGTCCTCTGTCAAATCGACGCGCCAACGGGGGGGTTCCGGCTGCCGGGGGGACCGATCTTGAGGCCGTCCGGCAGAGCTCCGCACTGAACGCGCGGAAGAGCGCCTGCCGGACAGCTCTGGTGGTAGTAACAAGAGATCGTAGCCTTGTCGTCGCAAACGGGCGGCCTGGTCTCGCAGATGTTGTTGCGAGAGGTATGCAAGCTCTGGGTGCACTTGGCTCCACAGGGCCTGCAACCTCGCCATGTAGCCCCTTCGCGACGGCAAGCTATCCCTCCAGCAGCGGATGAGGTCCTCCTTGAGTTCCTCCGTCCACTCTAGGCGCCGATTTCGAGCCGTAGTCGTTGCCGTGGATCCTATCCGGGTGCCCCTCCCAACTGATCCTTGGTCCCCATCCGAGAGGGACCGGTTGTGGGGGGCCCGACTAGGTGGAGTTCGAACCTAGTTTTCGGCGTGCCAGGTGGTTGGCCTGGCACGTCGGTGGCTATTGCGAGGGAGTTGTGCTCCCCCGGGCGATGGGCACGCCAGCTTCCCTACGCCTTCTTATTCCCTACGCCTTCCCTTCGCCTTATTATTATTATTATTATTATTATTTTTTTTTTATATTAGACTTTATTGCTCCGGGCAACACACTTCCTCAGTTTGCACTGGGAAACATTCACCTACCCCCGGGGGTTAGGCTCGGTCTTAATCTAGACCGGAACAATAACGCTGGGCGACACTCGAGGGTTCCGGCACCACCTCGACTGCCGCCCAGTCAAAAAAACGCGCGAAAAGTCCAATGAATCGCTCTGCGATAGCCGCTCCCTCAAGCCAGAGGGTTAGCGGCTACCGCAGTCCACAATCGTGTTGCCTGAGTAAACGGAGGGACCCAAGTATGACCGCCTTCTGCATCCGACCTGCTAGCAACCGGACACCGGGTTTGCAAACCGGTATGCCAGCGAGGCCCGATACAAATGACTCCTTCATCCCCCCTAGCGCGCCGATGATGAGGACAACGAGAGTTACCCTGAATCCTCGGTGCAAACGACGTAGCTCGGCCAGGAGAGGCTGATACTTGAGCCGTTTCTCCTCTTCCTTTCGCGACACGTTCACTTCGGCCGGAGCCGAGAACTCAATGACGTATATCGTCTTGTCGTCGAAATCGAAGAGGACAACATCAGGCTTAGTCGCTTGTAGCGGCCCGATGGTCGCGAATGAGAAGTTCCAATAAATCTTGCACCTCTCGCCCACGACAACGGACTCAATATCTCCTGGTAAATAAGGCGGCACGGGCTCCCGGTCTATCCCATAAGAGTGCCGTAGATGGTAGTACAACACTCTTAGGGCCGCGTTATGGCGATGGATATAGCCGGAGACTGCATATACTGGGCAAGCCGACAGTAGATGCATTAGTGTCTCCGGCGATTGTTTGCATGCACGACACAAAGTGGTCGGCAGGGGCTGACCCAAAACGCGGCAGCGATAGACCAGGGTGTTGATGACTCCGTCTTGGCAGGCGCAGATAAACCCTTCGGTCTCGGACATCAGTCCAGCTGACCTCAAGAAGGAAAAGGTCAGCTGGGTGGACAGCCCCTGTTCCTCGATGTGGTGAAAAAACACACCGTGCATGGGTCTGTCCATGTGCTGCCGAGTCAGGACAGTCTGCTCGGCAGCCCTGATTGCCCGCCGACGTCGGGACTTGGGCAACCGAGCGACGGAG
This sequence comes from Ophion slaviceki, assembly GCA_944452715.1. Lineage (NCBI taxonomy): Eukaryota > Metazoa > Arthropoda > Insecta > Hymenoptera > Ichneumonidae > Ophion > Ophion slaviceki. The sequence continues at coordinate 20,094,195 of OX101784.1, read as the reverse complement.
TCTATTGGCAAGGCGCCACGCCGGCGCCGGCGGAACTCCAAGTTGAGGGTCTCTGCCGCACGGTCTGTCGCCTTATAAAGAAAAGCACCCGCCCCATGAAGCTCATGCTGGTGCACAATCTCCAGGAGCGGGTCCGAGCTTGTTATCACATCGCTTGCTATTCCGTGGACCATGCGGTCATGAAGACACTCCAATCCCAAGAGCCCACGCCCGCCGCTCTGACGCAGCATATAAAGGCGCGGGGTGGAAGATCGAGGGTGCAGACTCCGTTCGATGTTCATTATTTTGCGTGTGCCGATGTCCAGCTGTTTAAGCTCGTCTCTGCGCCATTTGACGACGCCAAAGGAGTAGAGCAGGACCGGGACAGCGAGCATATTGGTGGCAGTGATCTTATTTTTCCCAGACAGATCTGATTTCCAGATCCGTCTGAGACGCCGCCTGTACTCGCTGCGGAGGGCCCCCTTGACACCCTCAGCGTCTTGAAGAGAGCGCTGATCGATGCCAAGGTACCGAAAAGACCCCCAGGCGTCCAGGTGTTTGAAGACGCTCCCGTCCACCAGCCGGACATCAGCCGCGACACCCTCTGCTCTCCCTCTCCTGAGATGAAGAACAGCGCATTTGTCCAATCCGAAATCCATTCCCGCAGCCCGCGTGTACGTCGCTACGATGTTCAAGAGGAGCTTAAGCCCCGCCACCCCGGGAGCGTATAGCTTGAGGTCATCCATATAAAATTAATGGGTGATCTCTCGCCCACGCTCTCCGGGGGGCCCCGCTTCGTACCCGCGTGCAGACCGCAAGGCGATTGATAAGGGTAATAGCGAGATGCAAAACAGGAGGGGGCTGAGAGAATCTCCCTGGATAATCCCCCTCCTATACCCCGCCACTCCGGTCGACACGTTGCCTTCACTAGTCTTAACTGTGAAGCGTGTCTTCCAGAGCGGCATGAGCTGCTTAATGCATCTCACTATGTAAGGACTCACCGAAAGGCGTTCGAGTAGGTGTATAATCAGTTTGTGACTGACAGTGTCGAACGCCTTACGGTAGTCTATCCAAGCGACTGAGAGGTTACGCTTGTGCTGGACCGCGTCTTGCGTAATGCAGCGGTCCGCCAGCAGGTTCTCCTTACAACCTCCCAGTCCTCTCTTGGATCCCCTTTGTTCGTATATCTCCCGCCATGCAGGCTCGATCTCGTGCAGAACACGCTCATAAAGAATCTTTGTGAAGATTTTACAGAGCGCATTCAGACACGTTATCGGGCGGTAGTTCTCCGGATGCGACAAATCCCCTTTGTTGGGGAGTAGCATCGCCCTTCCCTCTGTCAGCCACGCAGGGATGGGCACCGTCCCATCGATGAACGACGAGAAGATGCGGGCCAGATGGATATGGGTGCACGTGAATTTCTTCCACCAGAAGATGTTAATCCCATTTGGTCCGGGAGCGGCGTGGTTCCTCATGCTACTCACCGCCTTCTCCACCTCTCCCCGCGTGACTGGAAGACAGTCGCCACGCTGACTCGGCTGTTGCCGGCAAAACGCGTCGAACCGCCCCAGAGCTGGAGTGCTTTCATCAAAATGACCCTCCCTGCTATACAGTTCTCCCCAAAACCGCTCCACCTGAACAGCTGTTGGCGCTGTGTCGGGGGCAGGCGTAGGTGGTTGGAACCAGCGGCCTGGGTCAGAACGAAAGAGGGCGTTGTCTAACGCCCGACCCAGCCGCCTCTCTAGGGATTGCTTCGCAACCCCCAGGTTCCGCACCTTCTCCACGTAGCGTTCCTTCACAATAAGAAGGATAGCTTTGTTCAATGTGTGGTGACGGCATTTCAGTTCCGAGCTGATTTTTCGGATTTTAGGGGTAAACGCCCTCCCCGCCGTAATGAAGTCTAACACACACTGAACACGGGATGCCTGCTTCCGCGCTTCATTGATCTTATTCTGGAGCTGTGCAACGCGCCGCCGAGTCTTAACCACGAACGCCGCCTTATCATTGCGTGTCCGAGGTTTCGCCTCAACAGCCGCGTGATACACAGCCCAGTTCAAGCTGAGGAGATCAGCAGTCTCAGGGATTGCTGCCGCAAGGGACTCATTTGCCGCTTCTAGGCAACCAGGCTGAAGAGAAAATTTCCCAGTGATTCTCTCCCTCCTTGTTTCCCAGTCCTCTGTCAAATCGACGCGCCAACGGGGGGGTTCCGACTGCCGGGGGGACCGATCTTGAGGCCGTCCGGCAGAGCTCCGCACTGAACGCGCGGAAGAGCGCCTGCCGGACAGCTCTGGTAGTAGTAACAAGAGATCGTAGCCTTGTCGTCGCAAACGGGCGGCCTGGTCTCGCAGATGTTGTTGCGAGAGGTATGCAAGCTCTGGGTGCACTTGGCTCCACAGGGCCTGCAACCTCGCCATGTAGCCCCTTCGCGACGGCAGGCTATCCCTCCAGCAGCGGATGAGGTCCTCCTTGAGTTCCTCCGTCCACTCTAGGCGCCGATTTCGGGCCGTGGTCGTTGCCGTGGATCCTGTATGGGTGCCCCTCCCAACTGATCCTTGGTCCCCATCCGAGAGGGACCGGTTGTGGGGGGCCTGACTAGGTCTAGTTGGAACCTAGTTTTCGGCGTGCTAGGTGGTTAGCCTGGCACGTCGGTGGCTATTGCGAAGGAGTTGTGCTCCCCCGGGCGATGGGCACGCCAGCTTCCCCACGCCAAAAATTATTATGATTATTTTTATGATTATTATTATTTTTTTTTATATTAGACTTTATTGCTCCGGGCAACACACTTCCTCAGTTTGCACTGGGAAACATTCACCTACCCCCGGGGGTTAGGCTCGGTCTTAATCTAGACCGGAACAATAACGCTGGGCGACACTCGAGGGTTCCGACACCACCTCGACTGCCGCCCAGTCAAAAAAAACGCGCGAAAAGTCCAATTAATCGCTCTGCGATAGCCGCTCCCTCAAGCCAGAGGGTTAGCGGCTACCGCAGTCCACAATCGTGTTGCCTGAGTAAACGGAGGGACCCAAGTATGACCGCCTTCTGCATCCGACCTGCTAGCAACCGGACACCGGGTTTGCAAACCGGTATGCCAGCGAGGCCCGATACAAATGACTCCTTCATCCCCCCTAGCGCGCCGATGATGAGGACAACGAGAGTTACCCTGAATCCTCGGTGCAAACGACGTAGCTCGGCCAGGAGAGGCTGATACTTGAGCCGTTTCTCCTCTTCCTTTCGCGACACGTTCACTTCGGCCGGAGCCGAGAACTCAATGACGTATATCGTCTTGTCGTCGAAATCGAAGATGACAACATCAGGCTTAGTCGCTTGTAGCGGCCCGATGGTCGCGAATGAGATATTCCAATAAATCTTGCACCTCTCGCCCACGACAACGGACTCAATATCTCCTGGTAAATAAGGCGGCACGGGCTCCCGGTCTATCCCATAAGAGTGCCGTAGATGGTAGTACAACACTCTTAGGGCCGCGTTATGGCGATGGATATAGCCGGAGACTGCATATACTGGGCAAGCCGACAGTAGATGCATTAGTGTCTCCGGCGATTGTTTGCATGCACGACACAAAGTGGTCGGCAGAGGCTGACCCAAAACGCGGCTGCGATAGACCAGGGTGTTGATGACTCCGTCTTGGCAGGCGCAGATAAACCCTTCGGTCTCGGACATCAGTCCAGCTGACCGCAAGAAGGAAAAGGTCAGCTGGGTGGACAGCCCCTGTTCCTCGATGTGGTGAAAAAACACACCGTGCATGGGTCTGTCCACGTGCTGCCGAGTCAGGGCAGTCTGCTCGGCAGCCCTGATTGCCCGCCGGCGTCGGGACTTGGGCAACCGAGCGACGGAGTCTATTGGCAAGGCGCCACGCCGGCGCCGGCGGAACTCCAAGCCGAGGGTCTCTGCCGCACGATCTGCCGCCTTATAAAGAAAAGCACCCGCCCCATGAAGCTCATGCTGGTGCACAATCTCCAGGAGCGGGTCCGAGCTTGTTATCACATCGCTTGCTATTCCGAGGACCATGCGGTCATGAAGACACTCCAATCCCAAGAGCCCACGCCCGCCGCTCTGACGCAGCATATAAAGGCGCGGGGTGGAAGGTCGAGGGTGCAGACTCCGTTGGATGTTCATTATTTTGCGTGTGCCGATGTCCAGCTGTTTAAGCTCGTCTCTGCGCCATTTGACGACGCCAAAGGAGTAGAGCAGGACCGGGACAGCGAGCATATTGGTGGCAGTGATCTTATTTTTCCCAGACAGATCTGATTTCCAGATCCGTCTGAGACGCCGCCTATACTCGCTGCGGAGGGCCCCCTTGACACCCTCAGCGTCTTGAAGAGAGCGCTGATCGATGCCAAGGTACCGATAAGACCCCCCGGCGTCCAGGTGTTTGAAGACGCTCCCGTCCACCAGCCGGACATCAGCCGCGACACCCTCTGCTCTCCCTCTCCTGAGATGAAGAACAGCGCATTTGTCCAATCCGAAATCCATCCCCGCCGCCCGCGTGTACGTCGCTACGATGTTCAAGAGGAGCTTAAGCCCCGCCTCCCCGGGGGCGTATAGCTTGAGGTCATCCATATAAAATAAATGGGTGATCCCTCGCCCACGCTCCCCGGGGGGCCCCGCTTCGTACCCGCGTGCAGCCCGCAAGGCGATTGATAAGGGTAATAGTGAGATGCAAAACAGGAGGGGGCTGAGAGAATCTCCCTGGATAATCCCCCTCCTATACCCCGCCACTCCGGTCGACACGTTGCCTTCACTAGTCTTAACTGTGAAGCGTGTCTTCCAGAGCGGCATGAGCTGCTTAATGCATCTCACCATGTAGGGACTCACCGAAAGGCGTTCGAGTAGGTGTATAATCAGTTTGTGACTGACAGTGTCGAACGCCTTACGGTAGTCTATCCAAGCGACCGAGAGGTTACGCTTGTGCTGGACCGCGTCTTGCGTAATGCAACGGTCCGCCAGCAGGTTCTCCTTACAACCTCCCAGTCCGCTCTTGGATCCCCTTTGTTCGTATATCTCCCGCCATGCAGGCTCGATCTCGTGCAGAACACGCTCATAAAGAATCTTTGTGAAGATCTTACAGAGCGCATTCAGACACGTTATCGGGCGGTAGTTCTCCGGATGCGACAAATCCCCTTTTTTGGGGAGTAGCACCGTCCTTCCCTCTGTCAGCCACGCAGGGATGGGCACCGTCCCATCGATGAACGACGAGAAGATGCGGGCCAGATGGGTATGGTTGCACGTGAATTTCTTCCACCAGAAGATGTTAATCACATCTGGTCCGGGAGCGGCGTGGTTCCTCATGCTACTCACCGCCTTCTCCACCTCACCCCGCGTGACTGGAAGACAGTCGCCACGTTGACTCGGCTGTTGCCGGCAAAACGCGTCGAACCGCCCCAGGGCTGGAGTGCTTTCATCAAAATGACCCTCCCTGCTATACAGTTCTCCCCAAAACCGCTCCACCTGAATAGCTGTTGGCGCTGTGTCGGGGGCAGGCGTAGGTGGTTGGAACCAGTGGCCTGGGTCAGAACGGAAGAGGGCGTTGTCTAACGCCCGACCCAGCCGCCTCTCTAGGGATTGCTTCGCAACCCCCAGGTTCCGCACCTTCTCCACGTAGCGTTCCTTCACAATAAGAAGGACAGCTTTGTTCAATGTGTGGTGACGGCATTTCAGTTCCGAGCTGATTTTTCGGATTTTAGGGGTAAACGCCCTCCCCGCCGTAATGAAGTCTAACACACATTGAACACGGGATGCCTGCCTCCGCGCTTCATTGATCTTATTCTGGAGCTGTGCAACGCGCCGCCGAGTCTTAACCACGAACGCCGCCTTATCATTGCGTGTTCGAGGTTTCGCCTCTACAGCCGCGTGATACACAGCCCAGTTCAAGCTGAGGAGATCAGCAGTTTCAGGGATTGCTGCCGCAAGGGACTCATTTGCCGCTTCTAGGCAACCAGGCTGAAGAGAAAATTTCCCAGTGATTCTCTCCCTCCTTGTTTCCCAGTCCTCTGTCAAATCGACGCGCCAACGGGGGGGTTCCGACTGCCGGGGGGACCGATCTTGAGGCCGTCCGGCAGAGCTCCGCACTGAACGCGCGGAAGAGCGCCTGCCGGACAGCTCTGGTGGTAGTAACAAGAGATCGTAGCCTTGTCGTCGCAAACGGGCGGCCTGGTCTCGCAGATGTTGTTGCGAGAGGTATGCAAGCTCTGGGTGCACTTGGCTCCACAGGGCCTGCAACCTCGCCATGTAGCCCCTTCGCGACGGCAGGCTATCCCTCCAGCAGCGGATGAGGTCCTCCTTGAGTTCCTCCGTCCACTCTAGGCGCCGATTTCGAGCCGTGGTCGTTGCCGTGGATCCTGTACGGGTGCCCCTCCCAACTGATCCTTGGTCCCCATCCGAGAGGGACCGGTTGTGGGGGGCCTGACTAGGTCTAGTTGGAACCTAGTTTTCGGCGTGCTAGGTGGTTAGCCTGGCACGTCGGTGGCTATTGCGAAGGAGTTGTGCTCCCCCGGGCGATGGGCACGCCAGCTTCCCTACGCCTCCTATTATTATTATTATTATTATTATTATTATTATTATCGTTGTTATTATCAATATTATCGTGATCGTTATTATAGTGATAGCGATCAACAAATAGTATTTCGTAGCTGCGTAAAGTGAATATTACCTAGCACCTACTAGGGAATTAAGGCTAAAAAGACTATTTTCATTAATTTTTTTTATAGGTTTATATTATAGATATTGATATAAAAATGGTTACACTTCAAATAAATACACTTTCGAAATACATTAAAAAAAATAGTCATCTAAGTCACTATTTATAGACGAAAATGGTAGTTAAGAAAATGTCCTAACAAAATTGTAGGTCTGCGCTGTTGATGAAATCTCGGAGATGGATCATCAGAAAGACAAAAAATTTAACGGTTTGAGATTTGGCATGTTAAAGGTTTACATATTAAAATTTTAAAAAATACTTGATGTGTGCTATAGCTATAGTTGTAAAGAATATGTAGTTAAAATTTCATAAGGATCGGTCCAGTAGTTTAGAAAATGTTGTCAACAAGCCGTTGAAAAACGTTGTTTCGAGAAAAACGCGTTTGAATTTTTGTTAAATGAAAAATCTTTTAAAAATGTTACCTGTGCTTGATCAGCGATTCCTCAACCATAGAGGCCTTCTACTTCTTCATAGTGTTCATTTTCATCTAAAATAGCGTTTCTGCTCTGTTCTGGCTTCTTTTGAGGCACCGGAGCTGCGGCGGTTCGCTCCGCGTACACGTTCACCATCAGACCGAGTTTGACGCCCATCACCTCCAAAATCTTCAAAACCGGTTGTAAACACCTCCATAAAGCTAGCAGAGCAAACTCCCGAAAATTGATTTAATTGATCTCAAAATTTTGTGCTTTTTATGTGCTAATTTTGTGCTCCATTTAAAATTTTTGTGCTCTTACCGTTTAGCGGGAAATTAGAAATCAAAAGTGCTCTGTTGGCTTGCCATCAAGCTAGCAGAGCACTTAATGATATTTGGCACATCTAAGAATGAAACTACGTGATATTTATGTACTTTATATGTGCTTTGCGAATATCGAACAGCTAAACCCCTATTTTTTTTCGCCCGATATAGACCCTCGAAAAACCCCGAAATAAGAGGATTTACCATTTTTTGGATATACTGAAATGAAAAAACATCATATTTATGTGCTCTACGAATATTCAAGAGCCAAACCACTAAAACACAAATTTCTCCCAAAACCACCCCCACAAGACCCAAATTACCCGCCAATACGAGTAATGGTTATTTTTTCGATATCGCAAAATCAAAGTAGTCCACATTTATGTGTTTTTTTTTTGTGCTTTACGAATATCCAAGAGCCAAACCGCTAAAACGCAAATTTCTCCCAAAACCACCCCTATAAGACCCAAGCTACGCGCCAATACGAGTATTGGTTATTTTTTCGATGACGCAAAATCAAAGTAGTCCACATTTATGTGCTAATTTGGTGCTTCATTAAAAATGTTTGTGCTCTTGTCGTTGAGCGGGTAATTAGAAAACAAAAGTGCTCTGTTTGCTTACCATCAAGCTAGCAGAGCACTTAATGATATTTGGCATATCTAACAATGAAAGTACGTGATATTTATGTGCTTTGCGAATATCGAACAGCCAAACCCCTATTTTTTTTCGCCCAACATACGTGGGTCATTTGACAAGTACCTAGCCTCACCGCTAGATGGTGCCACTATTGCAAGAGAAATACACTATAGTGTAGTACCGTCTTGTAGACGGCTACTGACAAAATTTCAGCCGGATCGGACTTGTAGTTCTCTTTTGAGAGCGTGTGAAAGCAAGTGTGTCCGTTGATTTTTGAAAGAATGGAGAAAGAACAATATCGGTCGGTGATCCGATTCTTGTTTTTGGAATGGAAATCGCGCAGTGAAATTAAAGAACGCTTGGATGCAGTGTATGGGGATGCTTCTCCTTCGATGGCGACCGTTAAATTTTGGTATAACGAGTTTCAACGTGGTCGTACGTCGGTTTTTGATGATCCATGCCCAGGTGCTCCAAAAACAGCCACTACGGAGGAGAACGTGACAAAAATACACGATATCGTTTTGTCAGACCGCCGATTAAAGGTGCACGAGATAGCTGTGATAGTAGGCGTCTCAGAAGAACGCGTGTGGCATATCCTACATGAGACTTTGGGCATGAGGAAGCTGTCGGCAAGGTGAGTGCCGCGTTTGCTGACTGCAGACAACAAGCGCATTCGTGTGACCACTTCAGAGCGGTGTTTGGAGCTGTTTAATCGCAATCCAAAAGAGTTTTTGCGTCGTTACGTGACCGTCGACGAAACATGGATTCACTGGTATATACCAGAGACCAAGGAGCAGTCAAAACAGTGGACCTTACCCGGTGAACCTGCTCCAAAGAAGGCGAAGACGATCCCGTCGGCTGGAAAGGTGATGGCCACTGTTTTCTGGGATTCTCAAGGTGTGATTTTTATTGACTACCTGGAGAAGGGCAAGACGGTCACGGGACAGTACTACGCCGAACTATTGAGCCGATTTAACGCCGTGTTAAAAGAAAAACAGCCCCATTTGTCGAGAAAGAAAGTGCTTTTCCACCATGATAATGCACCTGCTCACACCTCCACGCTCGCCACGGCTAAATTGGTCGAATTACGCTATGAACTGCTGCCCCATCCACCGTATTCTCCAGATTTGGCTCCGTGCGACTTTTTTTTATTTCCGAATCTAAAAAATTCACTCGCCGGGAAGAAATTCCACTCCAATAACGAAATAATCGCCGCCACGGAGGCCTATTTTGCAGACCAAGAGATAACATTTTTTTCAACGGGGTTAAAAAAATTGGAACACCCGCCAATACGAGTATTGGTTATTTTTTCGATATCGTAAAATCAAAGTAGTCCACATTTATGTGCTTTTTATGTGCTCTACGAATGTCCAAGAGCCAAACCGCTAAAACGCAAATTTCTCCCAAAACCACCCCTACAAGACCCAAACTACCCGCCAATACGAGTATTAGTTATTTTTTTCGATATCGCCAAATCAAAGCAGTCCACATTTATGTGCTTTTATGTGCTGTACGAATATCCATAAGCCAAACCGCTAAAACAAGAATTTGAAGCACCTCGACAAGACCCAAACTACCCGCCAATACGAGTATTGGCTATTTTTTTGATATTGGTTAGAGTATTGGTTATTTTTTCGATGTTGCAAAATCAAAGCAGTCCACATTTATGGAATTTTTACGTGCTCTACGAATATCCATGAGCCAACCCGCTAAAACAAGAATTTCTCCCAATCCACCTCTACAAGACCCAAAATACCCGCCAATACGAGTGTTGGCTATTTCTGCGATATTGCTAAATTGAAGTAGTCGACATTTATGTGCTTTTTATGTGCTCTACGAATATCCAAGAGCCAAACCGCTAAAACGCACATTTCTCCCTAAACCACCCCTACAAGACCCAAGCTACCCGCCAATACGAGTATTGGTTACTTTTTCGATATCGCAAAATCAAAGCAGTCCACATTTATGTGCTTTTTATGTGCTCTATGAATATCGGCGGGTATTGGCGTAATATACGAGTATTGGCGGGCAGTTTGGGTCTTGTAGAAGTGGTTTTGGAAGAAATTTTCGTTTTAGCGGTTTGGCTCTGGGATATTCGTAGAGCATATAAAAAGCACATAAATGTGGATTACTTTGATTGCGCGATATGGAAAAAATAGCCAATACTTGTATTGGTGGGTAGCTTGGGTCTTGAAGGGATGGTTTTGGGAGAAATGTTCGTTTTAGCGGTTTGGCTCTTGGATATTCGTAGAGCACATAAAAAGCACATAAATGTGAACTACTTTGATTTAGCGATATCGAAAAATAGCAAATACTCGTATTGGCGGACAGTTTGGGTTTTGTAGAGGTGGTTTTGGCAGAAATTTTCGTTTTAGCGGTTTGGTTCATTGATATTCGTAAATCACATAGAAAGCACATAAATATTATATATTTTGATTTCAGAATATACAAAAAATCGTATATGCTCGTATTGGAGGGTTTTTTGAGGTTCTATATCGGGCGAAAAAAATAGGGGTTGGCTCTTCGATATTCGTAAAGCACATAAACCGCACATAAATATCACGTAGTTTCATTATTCGATATCGCAAAGATCATTGAGTGCTTTGCTAGCTTGACGTTAAGCCAACAGAGCACTTTTGATTTCTAATTACCCGAGAAAAGACAAGAGCACAAAACTTTTAAATGGAGCACAAAATTAGCATATAAATGTGGACTACTTTGATATTGCGATGTCGAAAAAATAACCAATACTCGTATTGCCGGGTAGCTTGGGTCTTGTAGAGGTGGTTTTGGGAGAAAAGTTCGTTTTAGCGGTTTGGCTCTTGGATATTCGTAGAGCACATAAAAAGCATATAAATGTGGACTACTTTGATTTAGCGATATCGAAAAAATAGCCAATACTCGTATTGGCGGGTAGCTTGGGTCGTGTAGGGGTGGTTTTGGGAGAAATTTGCGTTTTAGCGGTTTGGCTCTTGGACATTCGTAGAGCACATAAAAAGCACATAAATGTGGACTGCTTTGATTTTGCGATATCGAAAAAATAACCAATACTCGTATTGGCGGGTAGCTTGGGTCTTGTAGGGGTGGTTTTGGGAGAAATTTGCGTTTTAGCGGTTTGGCTCTTGGATATTCATAGAACACATAAAAAGCACATAAATGTGAACTATTTTGATTTTGCGATATCGAAAAAATAACCATTACTCGTATTGGAGGGTAATTTGGGTATTGTGGGGGTGTTTTTGCGAGAGATTTGCGTTTTAGCGGTTTGGCTCTTGAATATTCGTAGAGCACATAAGAAGCACATAAATATGATGTATTTTCATTTCAGTATATTCAAAAAATGGTATATGCTCGTATTTGGGGGTTTTTTGAGGGTCTATATCGGGCGAAAAAAATAGGGGTTTGGCTGTTCGATATTCGCAAAGCACATAAAAAGCACATAAATGTCACGTAGTTTCATTCTTAGATATGCCAAATATCATTAAGTGCTCTGCTAGCTTGATGATAAGCCAACAGAGCACTTCTGATTTCTAATTACCCGCTAAACGGTAAGAGCACAAACATTTTAAATGGAGCACAAAATTAGCCCATAAAAAGCAAATAAATGTGGACTACTTTGATTTTGCGATATCGAAAAAATAGCCAATATTCGTATTGGCGGGTAGCTTGGGTCTTGTAGGGGTGGTTTTTGGAGAAATTTTTGTATTAGCGGGTGGGCTCTTGGATATTCACAGAGCGCATAAAAAGGACATAGATGTGGACTACTTCGATTTTGCAATATCGAAAAAATAACCATTACTCGTATTGGCGGGTAATTTGGGTTTTGTGGCGGTGGTTTTGGGAGAAATTTGAGTTTTAGCGGTTTGTCTCTTGAATATTCGTAGAGCACATAAATATGATGTATTTTCATTTCAGTATATCCAAAAAATGGTAAATGCTTTTATTTGGGGGTTTTTGAGGGTCTATATCGGGCGAAAAAAATAGGGGTTTGGCTGTTCGATATTCGCAAAGCACATAAAAAGCACATAAATATCACGTAGTTTCGTTCTTAGATAAGCCAAATATCATTAAGTGCTCTACTAGCTTGATGGCAAGCCAACAGTGCACTGTTGATTTCTAATTTCCCGCTAAACGGTAAGAGCACAAAACTTTTAAATGGAGCACAAAATTAGCACATAAAAAGCACAAAATGTTGATGTCAATTAAATCCATTTTCGGGAGTTTTCTCTGCTAGCTTTACGGAGGTGTTGTAAACCTTCGTTGAACATGAAGCAGCTGTATGGCAAGCAATTTCAACCATTTGTTTCCGCTGAAAATGTGTTTAGGTGACATTGCCCACACGCAGTTATTAAAACTCACATACTGTTGTAACGTAGAAAAAAAAAACAAGAAAAAACTGAATATACTGTATCCTGCCGTTGGATTGACGTGTATATCGAAACTTGTAACGTCCGATTTTTTAAATTTATCTGCAGACACACTAGCACAACTCGTACTTGCCTCATGGTCGTGTGGAAGACCTCCTTGGAGGTTTTGCTTTTTGGCTCTCGAACCTGGACGTCTCCATGAAGAATTGTGTTTCGAGGACTTTTTATCCATTGTAACGATCACGAGAGCAGAGATGTTGTCGTTTCGAAGTTTCAAACTCGACTAATGTTGAAAGAGCAGTGTGGCAGTATTGCAGAAGATTTTTTTCGAAGCAAAATTACTGTGATTTTCTTGACGATAAAACTCCCCACTCTTAATACAGGTGTTGAAATGTCTGTAATTGTGCTATTTTGTCCCTCGTTTCGACAAACTTCAAAACCCCATATCTTATGGAATCATTGGGAAATGTTAACCTCCCCGACGAAATATTATTAGTCGCGACCAATTAAAGAGGTTCATGGCAAAAACAATGTTTCCCGTTGTTTTTCGGAAAAGTCCTTAAACTGCAATAATCACCCTAATTTGTCATGAATTATCGCTGCTAATAACATTTATAATTGAAAAAAATATCACTTCACTCGGGGCTACTTGGCAGATAAGTGAAAAATCCAATATACGCCATTTTACCCGCTCTTAAATCAATTCCCTTGCAACAAAAAAAATGTTGTGATCAGAAACAGGTAAAAGCATTTCATAGAAAGCACTTTAAAGTTTCCAAAACAATCCTTGCATTTTCTGCACGATTATCAGTTCCGGAGAAGATAATCATCAAATTCAAAAGTGCGTACAGAACTTTAAAAACAACTCAAATTGAAGGGAAAGGTCAAGCTAAAAAAGATTTTGAGTGAAATACAAACAAATTTATTGAAGTCTGTTCGACGAAAAAAAATTGGAAACATTTTTTGCCGTTGATTTTTCTATGATTAGTCAAAATCGGTTAATGCCGAAAATATTTGAGCTTAGGATATCTAACTATAGACGTGAAGCTGCATTAAATGTTTTTTTTTTTATACTACAACCATTTTACGCGAAGTTACAGCCTTTTGAAAATCTCCTAAAAGTTTTGGATTTTCTTCATATCCTTTAATTGTTCTGCCCAGTATATTTGGGATACCTGAAACTCGTTAAATGCTATATTTTTGTATATTTGTTCACAGTTATCTACGTTGTGCTACAGAGTTCTGCTTCGGCACAGCCAAAAGATTGCGCAATGGAGAAATACACTCCCTGCGGGACCATTCCGAAAATTGTTTCGCCGATGACAATCTCCAGCTCAAGGCTGATTTCAAAGAAGCGTTGAAGAGTGCACTGGAGCGGAATTTTTGGAAACTGAGACAAGTATACGAAACGGTAGCCTCAATGTGAGTATAGAAAAAATAATCATTTTCTTTACCTTTGCCAAAAAATGCATTCTGTGTAATGCAAATACAGAATAATATTACAATAATTGAGGATAACGCTGGTTACTTTAGGATGTTCAAGGGGTACTATCCCAACCGAAAATTGTATGTGATTAGAGTGTCTGTGCTTTCTATTTATTTTCTCTTCTATTTCTCTCTTCTATTCTATTTTCTCTTCTATTCTCTATAATATTTTCTCTATGCAAATCGAAATTGTCGAATATTGTGAAATATTTTGAATGAGTTTAGAATCTCCGTAGGTTTTTAAATTTTCGTTTTAAAATTTTTATGATGGCTATGTTTATGCAACTTTATCGTTCAGTGTCTTTGGAAATTCTTGGAGGTAATGTTAAACCGATCTACAAAAAATGTAAACATTTTTCAATTTTTCATTAATATTTTAGAATGTCTTTTGCATAATTAAAAAAAAGAAATTTATGAAGAAATTTTGATTGGTTTAGTAAAATCGGAAAATTCGATTCGTGTAAGAAACATACAAAGTTACCAAGCAATTTGCCGAATAATTATTTATTTAAATAGTTTTTTCATAACTTTTAGCTATTATTGTTGGTAATATCTATTTTTCAGAGCATGTCAGATGTTGCTCAATTTTCTAAGGTTTTTGTTTAATCACGAAGTACAGAAATCTTAACCGAACATAATTATCGGCTTGGACGGTATGTCCTGAACATCCTAACCCCCTTTTATCTAAAAAATAATAATAATGAACAATAATAATAACAATAATAATGGTTTACTGTCGAAATTGTAGCAGGGTACTCTGTATACTTCTATCATCTTTGCGACAGGTTTCCTAGAGAAATAAAAGTTGAGGTGCCGTTCAACGAAATTGTTAATTCGTTGAAGCGCTGGAGAAAAAGCTCCTTTCCACCATGCCCAGAAACGTTGCAGGCGATGGCTGGTCAGTTGGAGCTGCCAGAGAATGGACGACTGTTGGAACATGATCTGGGAAAAATTACAACCAAAAGAATTTCAGATAGTGAAGGAAACGTGCACTTGTTGATGTACGATCCCCACGTTTCATCTGAGTTTGCGAACGTCACGCACATATTTATAGATGGGACGTTCCAAACGACGCCTCGAGTGCGGGGCGTTTACCAATTGGTAGCGGTTCTAGGGATCAAATATGACCACGTAAGAATTCATGGTAACAGTAAATATTTATTCCTCTATAACTTTCTCATTTCTGTACATTATTGTAGGCAATACCAATCGCACATATTTTGATGGCAAGAAAGACCGAAGACAGCTACACAGCTGTATTAAACAGCGTCAAAACCAACGTCATTGATGGCCAGGCTATAGTGGTGGTCATGGCTGATTTTGAACAGGCATTACGGAACGCCTGTCGAACTGCCTTTCCCCGCGCAATTGTTGCCGGCTGCAGCGTTCACTATGACCGAGTAGGTGAAATTTCTTAACAACATATATGATTCCGTTAGATGTTTGTTTGAGTTTGTTATTGCATATATATTTTCTTTTCTCAGGCTATACTCAAAAAAGTGAAGGCACTCCGTTTGACGCCTCTAATTAGGCAAGAAGAGGAAGCACAGCAATTTAAAAAAAAAATAATGGCGCTCGCTTATTTGCCGGCATCAAGGATTGCGGAAGAATATGCCGCTTTGAAAAACGCTCTGCCAGCCCCGTTGCAGAGATCGTTTTCAGACTTTTTCAGGTATTACGAGCGCCAGTGGCTGGGAAAAGTGAAGCCAGCCGGATTTAGCGTTTTCCGGTTGTCTCGGAGGACAAACAACGTGATCGAATCGTACAACAACGTACTGAAGGGCAAAATGGGGCAACATCCGTCGGCCTGGGTGTTCATGGGTGAGTCTTTTAATTGGTCGGCACTAAGAAGTTTGAAGCTGTGAAAATTACGATGTTGATCAGGAATAAAACATATGTCTCTCGTTCGGCATATGAAAGCATTTGTATCACAATTACTAGGCCAACTCATCAAGCTGACATCCAACGCCAGAGACGACCTGGAAAGCTTGAGACTCAACAAGCGGATCAGGCGACATCCGCGATACACGACCATTTTCAGGCGGAGAGAATTGATACAGGGTATATTCCTTACATTAATTTGATTTAATGCAATGAGCTACTGTAACTGAATTTCCGTACTTATTATACTTGGCAAAATTAAAATATAGCAATATGAAAGTACTCCCGATACTAATCGAATTTTCTAACTAGCATGGAACAAGCTCGTTTCGGAAGAAATCACGGCAGCCGAATTTCTCGACTTAACTGCAGGGCTGAAAGGTCGCGTAAGCCAAGCGCTGATGCGACTTCCGGAAGAAAGTGTTGAGGCTGAGGCAGACTTGGAGGAAGCGCCTGAAGTAATTGCACCAGGTAAGTAAAGCAGTAATATTGAATGTAGTTAATGAAGAAAGGAGTGATTATAATTTTCACGATAGCTCTAAGCGGTTCCAAATAGGTTTTGAAAATTCCTGCAAAATTTTAGCTCGATATTTTGATTTTTACCTCGCTCCTCGAGCGATAAAATTTTAAATATGAAATATGTGGACTTTTTACTATTTATTATTCGTAAAAATTTACCACCCAGTAAAAATTGATTAAAAAAATTGAATTTTGACACATATTTTTCTCATAGTGTAAGATATAATGGAGTAATATATACTCTTTCAAATTCATAACTATTGGATTCCTGGTCTATATAAATATTAACATTTTACTAATTTATCTCTAAAATTTTATTTCCTTGTATCTCAATGTTTGTTAATTACACTATTGGAATATTTATTATCTTAAAGATAAGTGATAGAAAGTATATCGCAAGAAAATTATTTATTAGTGTGTTTCTGGTAAAATTCATAAGATAATTAATAGAACATATAGAAGTGTGTAGTTATTTAATATTTTTCTCTTTTGCTGAATCCGAATATTTTAGCCTATAATCGCAAACTACTTGCAAAACATGTTGCTGTTATATTTCATTTTTGGAACAACGTCCACAAAAAACTTGCATTCATTTGACTCCTCTTTCAGCACAGCCTCGTGCAACTTGTAAAGTTTTTATGAAATTCAAGGCAGTCACGTAACTCGTTCTCAATCCATTTGGACGAATTGATCGCCAGAAATTCGTTTTTCAAACTCAAACGTTTAAAAAATTTAACCGATTTAGAAGTCGCACGAAAATTTATATTGTCATTTACAAAATGATTTTTATCATTATTTTCATAATGTTTTATACTACAATTGTTATGCATGCAATCCATATCTTTTGCTTTTCCAGTGTTTAATGTATTTTTTTTTCTTTTGTAATTTTTAGTTTTGTTCCAATTAAAACATCATCGTCGAAAAGTACGACAGTATAATGAAAAGTGCTATTAATAATAATTTTGCTACCGCGGCAATGAATACATTTATGAGGCATTTATAGTATTTATTACCGGAAATTTCTGTTATCGCACCTTTCGACGAGGATGTTTCAATAAAAACAAAATTTTAAATTGTCTACAAACAGCAAAATGGAGAACAAATTACATCCAAAACTGTAAAAGCAAAATATATGGATTACGTGGATGTAAATCGGAGCATAACACGTTATGCAAATACTAATAAAAATCATTTTGTAAGTAGCGAAATAAATGTTTTTGTAACATCTGAACCGATTACATCTTTTGGTGAGTTAGTTTGAAAAACGGTTTTCTGGCGATTGATACGCTCAAATGGACTTAGAACGACAGTTACATGATGGCCTTGAATTGTAGTAAAACTTTACAAGTTGTAAATGACTGTGCTGAAAAATTAGACAAATTAATGCGAGATTTTAATGGACGATTTTTCAAAAATAAAAAAAAAACAACAGCAGCGACCTTCGCAAGTAGTTCGCGATCATAGGCTAAAGTATTCTGGTTCAGCAAAGGAAAGAAATATAAAATGATTACACTCTTTTACATCGTTTATTATTCATCTTACGTATGTCACCTGAAATACACTAATCCATAATTTCCTCGTATATAGACGTGCTGTACTTTGTATAACGTATATTTAAGATAATAAATATTCCAATAGTCTGATTAAAAACGGCAAGGTAAAAAGAAAAAAAAGTTTAGAGATAAATTAGTAAAATGTTGATATTTATATAGATCGGGAATTCAATAATTGTGGATTAAAAATATTTATGTATTACTCAATTATATCTGATACTATGAGTAATATATGTGTCAAATTTTAAATGTTTAAATCAATTTGTACTGGGTGAAAAATAGTACGAATAATGAATAGTAAAAAATACGCGTATTTCCTATTTACAACTTTGATCACTTCTTGGGAAACCAGGTTAAAATCATAATATCGAGCTAACATTTTGCAGGATGTTTTTTTAATCAATTTGGAATGGTTCTAGGGCTGTCGTGAAAAAATCGGAAGTACCCAAAAAACGGACTCCCCCCCCCCCCCCCCCCCCAAATGTATACTAAGCGCACAAATTACAGGATCACTTTTTTCTACGAAAAATAGCCCTTTTTCAAACGGCTGTAACTCAGTGAAAAATGATCGGAAAAAAACAAAAAAAGCATTTTGTTGCGTTAACCTTCAACTTTAATAATCTGATTATAAAAAAAATGTATCGTGTTGTTTTAATAAAGATATTTGTTGCTAAACAAAACAAAACATACAATAAAAAAATTTGCTCAAGTTTGACAAGGTCCACGGGGAACAGAATTTTTTTTCAAAAATCTGTTCCGACCATTCAAAAGCTTGTACCTTCCCCTACATTTTCTTTTTCACAAACCTCTGTGCGATTTTTTTGCCAAGTTATCGCAGCTTAATGAAAAAATGCATTTTTCCACTTTAACCTGTCATTAATCTGGTCCAAATCATCGCACAGCATCCAGACTGAGATTGTTGGAAAGCTTGGATTCCCCCCTATAAAACTGTTTACTTTGGATATTTTTTTGAATTTTTGTTCAACATCATAAAACTAATTGTTTAAGAGTATGTAAAATGCCCGTTTTTACACTTTTTTGTTTATCATGTAATAACATTATAACAAATGCAGGGGCACCAAAGGTTTTTGCTTTTTTTAAGTTAAGGGTATATAGACCCCACCAAATTTCAGATCGCTGCCTTGATTCTTTATTTGGGTTGCAACCTCGTTTATTTCGAGAAAATCGAAGATCCGTCAATTTTCACGAAAATCGAGATTTCTCAAGTACCAGCGCAGAGTGAAATTTCTCGATTTTCAAACAGAAAATTAGAAAATCACGAAATTTTGTGTTCACTGGTTTTCGAGGTCGCTCATTACGAATCTGAGGTTGAAATTGAAAAATAAAAAATAGCGGATCCAATACGGCGTATCGAAATGCAAAAATTACTCGAAATCAGATGAAACGCCGTGTTCGGGGGCTTCCGAGGTCGCTCATTACGGATCTGAGGTTGAAATTAAGGATCGCAAATTCGAATTGAATCTAATTTTGCATTTCGATCCGCCAAATTGTATCCGCCATTTTTTATTTTTTTATTTTAACCTCAGATTCGTAATGAGCGACCTCGAAAACCCCCGAACACAGCTCTTCATCCGATTTCGAGTAATTTTTACATTTCGATCCGCCATATTGGATCCGCCATATTTTATTTTTCAATTTCAACCTCAGATTCATAATGAGCAACCTCGAAAACCTTTGAACACATTTCGTGATTTTCTAATTTTCTGTTTGAAAATCGAGAAATTTCACTCTGCGCTGGTACTTGAGAAATCTCGATTTTCGTGAAAATTGACGGATCTTCGATTGTCTCGAAATAAACGGAGTTGCAACCCAAATAAAGAAAAAAGGCAGCGATCTGAAATTTGGTGGACTATTTCTACATACCCTTAAGGGGGAAGCCTGCTTTAGAGGCTTCAAAAAATCGATTTTTTCGAGGATTTTTTTAGGAAGGAAAGAAATATTCGATTGAAACGAAACTTTCAGGTTTTATTGTTATATATTTCAACAGTCTTCTCAAATTTTTTCATTAAAATATATGTCATATTATGCCTGGTACAAGCATTTCGCCGAGGCGCCTCGAGTGTGCATGTGTCGTGCGGCGGGAAAGATGCAGGTCGCAATTTCCATCTGAAACAAAAAACCCAAAATTTTTTTTATTTTCAATAGTATAGCTTCTAGTTAAACCAAGAAAATTCAACAAAAAGTGAGAAATTCAACAATTTTTCGCAATTTAAAAAAAAAATTCATTTTTTTGGAAAAAAAATTCACTTTAGATTGTTTAAAAAGTGGGTTAATCATAACTTTCTTAAGGTTTTTTAGGTTCAACAAAAAGAGAATTTAATCCCGAATACAATGAATTTTGTCTCGTTTCGATAGGACGTTTAATTTTTTCCCTATCTTTCCCGCCAATTAGGAAAAATCGTAAAAATGAAAAACCGAGAAATCGCGCGTCAAAGTTTTCGTATATAAAAAATCGTAATGTTCTTGAACTTACCGCAATAATATGCTAATCAGCGATTCCTGGTCCATAGAGTTGCCCTTCAGACTCTTCAAAAACCCTTTGGATACGTACAATAGTTACCATGGGTACAATACATACAATAGATCGAGGGGCGGAGCGCGGGCACTCCGAGCGATCCGGCCGCTCGTATACCTGCTCGACGCTTGCTCACTATTTCTTCTGTAACTCCGAAAATAATTTGAATTTGCTTTTGAAATTTTAGGGACACATTCTTGGATAGTTTGGGAAGACATTTATGCAAAAAAAAATCGATTTTTTGAAGCCTCTAAAGCAGGCTTCCCCCTTAACTCAAAAAAAAGCGAAAACCTTTGGTGCCCCTGCATTTGTTATAATGTTATTACATGATAAACAGAAAAGTGTAAAAACGGGCATTTTACACAATTTTAAACAATACGTTTTATGATGTTGAAAAAAAAATTCAAAAAAAATCCAAAGTAAACCGTTTTGTAGGGGAGAATCCAAGCTTTCCACCAATCTCATTCTGGATGCTGTGCGATGATTTGGACCAGAGTTATGACAGGTTAAAGTGGAAAACTGCATTTTTCCATTAAGCTGCGATAACTTGGCTAAAAAAATCGCCCAGAGGTTTGTAAAAAAAGACAATTGTGGGAAAATATGCAAGCTTTTGAATGGTCGGAACAAATTTTTGAAAAAAAAAATTCTGTTCCCCGTGCACCTTGTCAAACTCGAGCAAATTTTTTTATTTTATGTTTTGTTTTGTTTAGCAACAAATATCTTCATTTAAAAAAGACGTTACATTTTGTGTATAATCAGATTATTAAAATGAAAGGTTGACGCTACAAAATTCTTTTTTTATTTTTTTCCGATCATTTTTCACTGAGTTACAGCCGTTTGAAAAAGAGCTATTTTTCGTAGAAAAAAAAGTGATCCTGTAATTTGTGCACTTAGTGTATATATGTCGAATTAGGGTGACCCTTATTTGTGCCTCAAAGTTTTTCGCCCTCTCCATGAGTTGAAGTTTCTCCAAATACATTTTTAACCTTGTATGCGAAACCCCCAGGTTCCAACTCCGATTCTAAATATCTCCTCTAAACCCTCGAATTTTGCCATTTGGTTAACATGGATTTCCCGCATTTCACGGTTATACTGTATTCCCATCGCACTATTGCTTTAAAAATGGTGCAACTTTGTAGTAGGTATCTCTTGGAAAATGTACAAATTTTCATTAAATAATTTGCATCGGTACATCTGAAGAAAAACATTTTTTTCATGTTTAATGCTGAAAAATCCTCGTTTTGAATGTTATTTTACTCCATGAGAAGAATATTAATTATATATGAATCGAAAACCATTGCAATCACATGATCCGAACTATATGAGTCAGAGTGTTAAAAATTAAATAGGATAAACATGAAGAATAACATTCATTTTCTATTGCCTTAAATGATTATTTTAATTTGTTTGATATAATTGAGCTGACAATTTCACATTATATTTCACACTTGGAAGTTAAATGCTTTCATTGTCTTCTGATATAGTGGCTTTTCGGGAATCTGGAACATTTTTTCTTGATTCTGATATAATCTGAACTAAAGGTTGTTTTTGATCCTCGTTTTTTCGTCAATATATTATTGTACTCGTCTATTAATTTTGTTGCCCTTTCTGTTGCATTGTTAAAAACTCTCAAATTTTCCATACGATGCAAGCATTCATTATAAATTAATAATACGAGAAGCATCGTTAAAAAAATGTAATGATCATTTATGTTCCAGACAAAATCAAGCGACGAATTGCGGTTGAGCTGGAAAATGTTGATGACGAATGCGATTGCCCTAAACGTTTCAAGATAAAAAATATACAGGATATTTGTGATCTGATCGTTATTTTATTTCATCACACTCGAAAAAAGAATTAACACACATTTTCTATTGTGTTGAATAATTAATTTAATTTTTTTGATATAATTAAGCTGACAATTTTAGATTATATTCTACATTTGAAAGTTAAATGCTTTTATTATCTTCTAATATAGTAGATTTTCGGGCATCTGGAACATTTTTTCTTAATTCGGATGTAATTTGAACAATGAGTTGTTTTTATGTCAATATATTATTGTACCCATCTATTAATTTTATTGCCCTTCCTGTTGAATCGTTACCAACTCTCAAATTTTTCGTACGCCGCAAGCTTTCATTATACATTTCATCGTGTGGCCACTGTGATAGATACATTTTTTAAAACTCCATTTCAATTTCAAACCTTTCGATTTTTTTTGTGTACGATGAAATTAAATAAGATCAGATCACAAATATCCTGTATATTTTTTACCTTGAAACTGTATATTTTGTACCTTGATCTTTACATTTTTTTTAAAGATACTTCTATTACTATTAAGGCCTTAGTCCACAGTAACGGGTATAGAATCATGTGCGAATTTAACAATTATTTTACGTGTGAAAAAGTGATTCACTCATAAAATTAATTACACATCTATTTAGTATGAATATCAAGCTGTTAGAAAAAAAATATATATATATATATTTTCGATGTACAAAATGGCCGACTACTAATTATTTCTTTTGTTATCTTTTTTTAAGCGCTCCGCGGCGTGACATTTAGCATCCAAAATATTTGCCTGGAACAAAAAACAAAAATTCTCGTCGATCTACATTAGAATACCGAAAGAAGTACGTACGGAATTTAAAAAATATTGTTTTATTCAAAAGCTGTAGGTATTGAACTTAAGAAATGAATTGTCAGTGAAAAATTTCGTTAAAACTGCTCATAGACTGCTCATAAAATGAAAAGTTTTCGATTAATCAGAAATGTCGTGCGTACTTCTCTGCGAAATGCAATTACGAGCATAACTTTTGAATTTGGAGTAAATCGAGTGAAAATTGTTGAAGTTATTTGTCACGCCAATTGCAAAAAAGTTGTTTCGGGAAGTTTCGAGGAGTCGGCCTCGAGGAGTTGTACATCGAAAAAAAACATATATTTTCTAACAGCTGGGTATTCGTACTAAATAGATGTGTAATTAATTTTATGAGTGAATCACTTTTTCATACGAAAAAATGTTAAGTTCGCACATGATTTTATACCCGTTACTGTGGCCTAAGGCCTTAATTTATAATTACATAGTTCTTTTAGGATTTCCCTAAACGTTTCGAGGTAAAAAATATACAGGATTTTGTAATCCGATCGTTGTTCTATTTGATCGTACTCAAAAAAAAATTGAGAGGATTGAAATTGAAATGGAGTTTTTAAAAATTGAGCTACCACCGTGGCCACACGACGACATGTATAATGAAAGCTTGCAGCGTCTGAAAAATTTGAGAGTTGTTAACGCTGCAACAGGAAGGGCAATAAAATTAACAGACGAGTACAATAATATTTTGAAAAAAAAACGAGGATCAAAAACAACTCATAGTTCAGATTATATGTGAATTAAAAAAAAAATTTTACAGATGCCCGAAAATCGACTATATTAAAAGATAATGAAAGTATTCAACTTCCAAATATAAAATATAATGTAAAATTGTCAGCTTAATTATATAAAAAAAATTAAATTAATCCTTCAACTCAATAGTAAATGAATGTTGTTCTTTATGTTTGTCCTATTTGATTTTCGAAACCCTGACTACTTGTGTTTCAGATCATGTGATTCCAATGGTTTTCGATTAATATATAATTAATATTCTTATTGTGGAGTAAAGTGACATTCAAAACAAGCATTTTTCAGCATTGAAGATGAAAAAAATGTTTTTCTTCAGATGTATCGCTCATAATTATGTTAATAAAAATCTGAAAATTTTCCAAGAGATACCTACTACAGTAAGCAATACTGCGATGGGAAAAAAGTATACCCGTGGAATGCCGGAAATCCCATATTCATCAAATGGAAAAATTCGAGGGCTTTGCGGAGATATTTAGAATTGGAATTAGGACCGGGGGGTTTCGCGTGCATTTTTTGAAATGTATTTGGAAAAAATGTAGCCCATAGAGAGGGAAAAAAATGTTGGCCACCCTAATGTATTATACATATTAGAGTGGGCTAACGAATCGATTTTTTTTTCATCAAATTAGGCACAGTTATTCATCCTGTATATCTCAAAACTATATATCTACATATGTATGTTGATTTTTTCAAGATGAGGATCCGGATTATGACGCAATGCCCAGAGAGATCGGCGACGAAGCTGAGCCGGAAACCAATCACGGTAAATTAAAATATGATTATACATCATTCTGTGTTGAAAAAAGTGGATATTTTTTTCGAGTTCCGAAGGATAAAATCGTTCTGTTGTATGAAAAAATAAGTCACCTGGAAGGAGAGCTCAAAATTAAATTATTTCGGTTATCCCGCCGTTACCATTTTCTATAAGATCAACATAGGAAAATAAATGGATCGGTAGATACTGCTTCATATCGCGTGAAAAAGATTTCACGAATATCCCGAGTCAACATTTTTAGCCTCCTCCGAACGCTCCCAGGACCCATTTCTTTTGTAAAACATAAGGTGCCAGCCTCCGTTGAACAGACAAAACCCCATTTATCGAGTTCAGTGCCATGAAGGGACCTTCTCTTGGTCCAGTGTAGCGTCTGTTAGACCTCTGAAACCTTCTTTCGACCCCCAGTTTCAGTGAAACGTGCAGAACACAGGCCTCCTTAACCTGCTTTCAATCTCAAACCGTTGCCTCGACCCCACCTAACCTGCTTTCGGCCCAAATTCGATATCTCCTCCATCATCACTCCATTGTGGCCTGATCGATAACCCGTTCGATGACAAAAATAATACATTTTCCCTGATTATCGCCCGAAGAACGGTACAGGTAAATATGCATTATCAGATGATGAATAAATACTACACAATTAATTAAAATACATCGTCCCCTTATCAAATTATTAGTGCAATATTAATATGCAAAAACAATCAAATTTGCTGAATATCGATTTATTATTATTTTATAAGCGATTCATGAAAGAATGCTCATATATACCGTCTTACGCCAATTCTAATGGATTAAGGCACAACACCATTGTGACCCCCTGTTTTTTGCCATTTTTCAAGAATTTTTTTTGTGGGAAAAAAAGAGATATCGAAAAAAAATTTTTTGTTTTGTTCGTTGTTTATTGAAGATACATAAAAAAAAATTTTCAAATTTTTCACGCCCCATGGTGACGCTGGGGAAGCTCCCGCGTCAGGTACTGTTGCCTCTGCAGTGGTTCGCGGCACGCAGCAGAACTCTATTCAAAGTCGATCTGAAAAAAAATACCGAGTGTTTTCGTTAATAATATGATATTTTGAAGAGAAGTACATAAGGATTTGGAAAAATATTGATTTTTAAAAAATAGGCACGCTTTTGAAATTAAAGGACGATTTTCGAGCAAAATTTCTCGTCGAAAATAGGCTATAACTTTTTTTATTATTGAGATATCGAAAAAATCCTATGTACTTCTTTAGATAATCTAGTTTTATTGATCCAGTCCAAATTTGAAGTCGATCGGATAAAAATTGCTCGAGTTCTGCTGCGTGCCGCACTCAAAAAAGTGGTTTTGAGAAAAACGCGTTCAAAGTTTTAGGTTGGTTAACTTATGCGATAAATTGGAAAAAAAATGTTTACCTTTAATCAGCGATGCCGGCACCATATAGCTGGCCTTCAAGAAGCAAATCATTGTCCCTAGCATCTTTTCTCGAACTTGTAGAGGCTCTTCTTGCCTCTTTTGCAGCGTCTGTGAGCGAGCGCTCCGCCAGCTCGATCCGCGCTGCGTCGGTTTCAACGCAAAAATTGAAACAATTTGGGCCGATAGTTATCCACAACGTCTCCAAAACTTTCATGAGGCTTCTCAGGCCATCATTGAATAATAATACCGCGATATCAGCTGCAATATCGACGATTTTTTTGCTCCCGGACTGACACTTGGGGGTTATTGCCCAAACTGATTTGTTGTAGCTTTTGTTGTTGTTTTGCGTGAAGCAACCCAAACAACGCTGCAGCAAATCGTCTCTGCTCAAATTTATATATCCCGGTATACCTGCCGACCCTGAGGCGCGCAGCTGCGCGGGACCCCGAGCGTCACGGGCGCTGCACCGCTCCACAAAATATTCAATATCTCCAAAAATAATTATTTTTTCGACCTGGGTCCAACGGCATCTTAATCTTAAATGTATTTTAGATTTTTCTAGATAGTTTTCAAAAAATCGATTTTTTGAAGCCGTCACAGTGGTGTTGTCCCTTAATGGGCGTCACGAATTTTTCTGTGAGAAAAAATCTCAGGATAATTCTTAAATAAATGCCACGCTATCCAGTATAAGCTTACGCGACGTTTTTTATCCTCGACATTTCTTCTTAAACCCTCTAGTTCTTGAGTTACATTGCATTATCTAGAATTAGTCTTTTTTAGCAAAAAATAAAATAACATTGCGAAAAAGAATCGTACGAAACTTTATAAAAAAACGAAAAGGGAGCGCCCGCTACCCCGTTCAAGTTGATCATGGATAAACGTAACACATTTTTTTTGCATAAGTCATGCGCTCAATTCTCGATGGTCGAAAAAAAGCCGAAAAACAGTCACGTACAAAAGTGCGTAGCGGGTCGAAAAAAAACCATAAAAAAAAATTTCAGAAAAGCAAAATAAAGCTGAATTTGTTCCGTAAGTAAAGGTAGTAAAGCTTCCGTAAGTAAAGGTAGGAAGGAAATTTGTTCCGTAAGTAAAGGTAAATTTGGTTATCTTTTTTTACGGAGTTATGTAACTTTTAGTGCAGCAAGAAATATCGACTGGTGTATCCCCACTGTTAAGCGACGGTATATATTATATAATACTATAATCAGTTTGTTTGAAAAATCTATAGCATATCATTCGATAAAACTCTCTAATTATCACAATGATATTAACTAATTGATATAGCTTATGTGATACAACAAATAGTTATAGGTATTCATTTGGTCTCTTATGCCATATCAGCGACCAAAATGTTATAAACACTCGGTAGCATAGGGACAGCGTGCGTAGCTATGAGTAGGTAGGTACTAGGTTCGATTCGCATATAGGGCAAATATTTTCTTCGAAAAAAATCATTTCTAATGGCCAGGGAATGACGAATTACGATGAAAAATCCTTGTGGAAAGATCTCAATTAAGGAATTCATTTTATTTTCGATTTATGAAATATTTTAGGCATATAGTCAGCACTTAGCTTTGCAGTGTACATTGTAAGCAAATCAAGATTCATTTGAATCGCATCTTTATTCACATATACAGGGTGTCCCAGAACTCAACGGCAAGCCGAAACGGGGTGACAGGATTGATTGGAACCATCATGAGAAAAATCAGAAAAAAAATCTATCCCATGCAGTTTAAAAATTATGGGCATTTAAGAAAAACCTAGAAATTTGGTCAAACTGTAACCATTTTTCGGCTATTGTGGTTAATTTTTATTATTTTTGTTCATTTAAACTTTGGAACCGTAACCCTAAATAAAATTTCTAGAATCACAGTCAAAAATAATGACACAATTGCCCCAAGTTTCCTAGAATTAAGACTATTTGTTAATTCAGTTTCCTTTTTCCGAGCCGGAAACGGATGACGAATACGGTAACGGTGAACTATTTGATAATATTACGGTTTAGAAATGAATGCTAACGATTAAAGTTTCTGATTAGGAATTTTGCTCCATGTGTATTTCGACAAGTATCATTGTATGGTTGCAATTTGATTATATCATTTTTCAGAATTGAAAATGCTTTTAAAAATGTATATGTGTGTTGAGGTTGGCTGGGTATAGGGTTCTGAGTTAGCAGGATGTCACACGAAACTAACGCTACCCCCACTCCACTGGCACTGTGTTGCAGTAGAGTGGGGCAAGTTGCGACATGCTAAATGCCTGTGATTGGTTGAAAAATTCCGAATGACGTGTGGTGTACATCTGCGGTAAAAAATTGTAATGAAGTGTAAATTACTTGTAAATACATGTAGAGAGGAGCGAGAATATGAATGAGTGAGTGTGGGAGGGAATGAAATAGAATTAAAGAGAATAAGAAATAATGTAAAATAACTATCAGATCACAATTATCCTGTATATTTTTATCTTGAAACGTTCAGGATAATCATATTCGTCATCAATATTTTCCAGCTCAACCACCATTCGTCGCTTGATTTTGTCTGATTATTTTTCACGTAACATAGAAGATCTTTACATTTTTTAACGATACTTCTATTATTATTAATGTATAATTGCATCGTTTTTTAGGATTGCCCTAAACGTTTCGAGGTAAAAAATATACAGGATATTTGTAATTTGATCGCTATTTTATTTTATCGTACTCAAAAAAGATTGAGAGGTTTGAAATTGAAATTGTGTTTTCAAAAATTGATCTATCACTGTGGCCACATGATGACATGTATAATAAAAGCTTGCATCGTATGAACAATTTGAGAGTTGTTAACGATGCAACAGGAAGGGCAATAAAATTAATAGACGAGTACAATAATATATTCACAACAAACGAGGATCAAAAACAACTCACAGTTCAGATTATATCCGAATTAATAAAACATGTTTCAGATGCCCAAAAATCCACTATATCAGAAGATAATAAAAGCATTTGACTTCCAAATGTAAAATATAATGTGAAATTGTTTATTCGATTGGATTTTATAAACCCTCACTACTTGTATTTCGGATAATGCGATTCCAATGTGTTCTATTTATATATAATTAATATTTTTATAGTGGTGTCAAATGACATTCAAAACGAGAGTTTTTCAGCATTGAAAATGAAAAAAATATGCTTCAGATGTATCGCTGACAATTATGTGTATAAAAATCTGTACAGTTTCCAAGAGATACCTACTACAGTAACCAATACCACGATGGGAAAAAGGTATAACCGTGGAATGCCAAAAATCCCATACTAATCAAATGGAAAAAATCGAGGGCTTTGAGAAGATATTTAGAATCGGAATGAGGACCTGAGGGTGTCGCCTCCTTTTTTTGAAATCAATTTGGAAAAACTGTAGCTCATAAAGGGAGAAAAAAATGTCGGGCCCAAATAAGGGCCACCTTTGTGCATAACACATATTAGAGTGGGCTAAAGAATAGATTTTTTTCGAAAAATTAGGCACAGTTATTCGTCCTGTATATCTAAAAACTATATATCTTCATATCTATATTGATTTTTTCAAGATGCGGATCCGAATTATGACGCGATGCCCGAAGAGATCGGCGACGAAGCTGAGCCGGAATTCAATCACGGTAAATTAAAATATGATTAAACATCAGGCTAAAGAATAGATTTTTTTCGAAAAATTAGGCACAGTTATTCGTCCTGTATATCTAAAAACTATATATCTTCATATCTACATTGATTTTTTCAAGATGCGGATCCGAATTATGACGCGATGCCCGGAGAGATCGGCGACGAAGCTGAGCCGGAATTCAATCACGGTAAATTAAAATATGATTAAACATCAGGCTAAAGAATAGATTTTTTTCGAAAAATTAGGCACAGTTATTCGTCCTGTATATCTAAAAACTATATATCTTCATATCTATATTGATTTTTTCAAGATGCGGATCCGAATTATGACGCGATGCCCGGAGAGATCGGCGACGAAGCTGAGCCGGAATTCAATCACGGTAAATTAAAATATGATTAAACATCAGGCTGTGTTGAAAAAAATGGATATTTTTCTCGGGTTCCATGGGATAAAATCGTTTTGTTATGTGAAAAAAGAAGTCGCCTAAAAGGAGAGCTCAAAATTAAATAAATTCGGTCATCCCGCGGTTACCATTTTCTATAAGACCAACATAGGAAAATAAATGTTTGCGTAGATATTACTTCATATCGCCTGAAAAAGTCACAAATATCGTGTATTCGTGTATCCTATACTCTTTAAGGAAATGAAATCCTCTACAAGCAAGTTCTACAGCCGAAAATCTCAGATGAACCGTTAAATAGCTATAGCTGTTCGAAAAATAAACATGTATGAAAAGTAAAAAATGTATCGTTTATTTTATGAAAACATACTTCAAGAAAATTTGCTACAAAGAAGGAAACAAAGATTTTTAACATTCAGTTTGTGAGCTAAACTTGATGGGAGAAAATCTCGAAAAAAAACTTTTTTTTCTTCATTTGATTCCAAAGCTCAAATTCCAGAAACAACAATTCATCCAAGAAAAATCGACACATGGCCCGCGTGAGGTGCTTTTTCTCGTAGCCACTCGCAATATTAACTATATCTTTATGTATTCTTTCCCAACTTACAAAGAGAGTACTTGCTAAATAAAGTTCAAAGGATATTAATTAAATTGAACAAAAAAGGACGAACGGATAAAAGAAGAGAATAAAGCCAACTGGGTAATGTTATGGGTTAACAACGCAGTTTAATGTATATTCAGTCTATGTATTTCCTAATTAGAATTTAACAATGCTTGCAACAAAAGTTTAGTAAGTTCGAATGGATGAACTGTCATTCTAAATACATAGGATAAACTGCATTGTTAACCCGTAACATAACTTAGTTGGCTTTATTCTTTTTCATCATCCGTTTGTCCTTTTTTGTTCAATTAAATTAATTTCCTTTGAAGTTTATGTAGCAAGTGCTCTCTGTATGCTGAGAAAGAATGCCCAACTATATAGACAATATTGCAAGTGGATACGAGAAAAATCACATCATGCCAGCCATGTGTCGTTTTCTTTCTTCATAAATGACTTTTTCGCAAATGTGAGCTTTGGAATCAAATGACTAAAAAAAAGTTTTCCCGAAATTTTTTCAAACTGAGTTTGGCTCACCAACTGAAGTTTGAATTTTGGTTATTACTTTCTTCGTAGCAAATTTTCTTGAAGTATGTTTTCATAAAAAAACGACATATTTTGCTTTTTTTCATACAGGTTCATTTTCGAACAGCTACAGCTGTTTACCGGTTCATTTGAGATATTTGTCTGTAGAACTTTTTCCTAGGGAATTTCATTTATTTCAAAAGTATGTTGACCCTAGGACCCTACACTGTCTGTACGAAACAAATAACGTACACAGGGGTTACGCGCACCCCAGCAATTGAAATCAACGCTGCTAACAAACTGTTTGTCGTGGAAAGTATTTTTTCATTCTAACGCTGAAAGACTGAAGAATGGAATAGTATATGCGAGAAAAACGTAATATAAATTTTTCGCCGTGGAAAATGCGATTGAACAAAGCAAGAAAAATTACTTTAGCATTTCTCACTTACTATTTGAGGTTACCCATGTGTAGGTTCCGGCGTTTAATGGCATATTCGTGAGATTTTTTTGCAGGCGATATGAAGCAAGATCAACCGAAGCATTTCTTTCCTATGTTAATCTTATAGAAAATGGCAACATGCCGCAGGATGACCGACATAATTTAATTTTGAGCTCTCTTTCTAGGTCACTCCTTTTTTTCACATAACAGAACAATTTTACCCTTTGGAACTCAGAAAAAAATATCGATTATTTTTTATACGCCCTATTAAATATAATTAACGAGAATAGGGTCAATATTGTAACAATCATTAACAATTGCATGAATTGCGGTTTATGATTAAACTCTAAAATGTTTATTTCTTTTTAAAATCAGATGTAGATCACCACGTCGATGTACCGTCTTCTACCGAGCCGGAAACGGATGACGAATACGGGAACGGTGAACTATTTGATAATATTATGGTTTAGAAATGAATGCTATGAAAGTTTTTGAATAGGAATTTTGCTTCATGTGTACTTCGACAACTCGTGCGGAAATTGAGTTGGGGCTGTGATCGGGCCCCAATAATATTTCCCTAACTTTATTCGGGCCCTAATCTGGAAGCCGCATGAGGGTCGTTAGCGGCCGGTCACACTTTGTCAACATGGGCCATTAAAGGCGCAACGACCGGGGCCTTATAAGTTGCCTCAATGGCGCCTCATCAAAACCATTTTAGCGCCCTGAAAATGCCTCAACGGCGCCTCATCAAAACCATTTCAGCGCCATAAAATATCCGTATCAGTGGATATACGTGTATGTTAAATGCGTCAGGGTATATCTGTAATTGTTCATGTGCATAGGTGTAGGCGTGAGTACATGTGTATGTATGTGTGCGCGCGTAGAAATGTGATTGTAGTTATAGTCACAGTCTGAAATGAGTCTGTAAGGGTACAGAACGCGAAGGAGCGACATTATATGTCCGCTGTATAAAGTAAAGTATTAATGACTCCAATAAAAGTAATATTATCTTAGTTTTAATTAGGAATTTATTAAGTAATTGAATAAGTCATTCTCAATCATTAATATATCATGGAATAACGTCAATATATCACGAGGAAAAAAATCACCACGGAATTCACTTGTTTTTCTGCAAGGTCCACGTAGATAAGTCATCTCGATGAGACTTAACGCATCCTGCGACCCCCATGCCAGTCTTTTGCATTATTTAAACAAATATATTCTACTACACATATAGAAATTAAAAAAATATATGGGTCTACTGAATTACTAGAATCTATTTCCATTGAGGGAAAGACCTGGAAAACATAGACCAATTTATTTACTTATCCTACTGTTTGTATGTATGTAAAAGCTTTCTTTAATTTGATAAATAAATAGTGTCTAATGTTTGTCTGAATATTTGTGTTCATCGTTAATTTTTTATTTGCTAATGCCCGTACGCTTTTTCCCAATTTGCGTTCGATAATATTATTCAATCGATGTATATAATCGAGTTGAATCATTGAAATACCCTCAACCATGTAGCCTAAGCTATTTATACTGGTTTATCGCTATAATAGTCAGATCTGGGCCTATTGTGGAAATCCCTACTTGTTTATCCCTATACTGGCCAAGTCGGGTCCTATTATGGAAATCCCTACAGGTTTATCCCTATAATGGCAAAGTCGGGGCCTATTGTGGAAATCCCTACAAGTTTATCCCGATAATGGCCAAGTCTGGGCCCATTGTGGAAATCCCTACTAGGGAAGCCCTTAAAGGCTCTTATTTTTATTCGGGATGCCCTATCAATTTTCCGCACGGGAAGTATAATTTTATGGTTGCAATTTGATTATATCACTTTTCAGAATTGAAAATGCTTTAAAAAATGTATACGTTTCTTGAGGTTGGCTAGGTATAAGGGTCTGAGTTAGCAGGATGTCACACGAAACTAACGCTAACCCCACTCCACTGCCACTGTGTTGTAGTAGAGTGGGGCAAACTGCGATATGCTAAATGTCTGTGATTGCAATGTAGTGTAAATTACATGTAAATACATGTAGGGAGGGAGCGAGAAAACGAATTAGAGAGAATGGGAGAAAATGATATAGAATGAGAAAGAATGAGGGAGAATAAGAGAGTGAGATAGGAGAATGAGAATGAGAGATAGATGGATGGATGTATGGATGGATGGATGGATGGATGGATAGATGGATGGATGGATGGATGGACGGATGAATGGACGGATGGATGAATAGATGGGTGGATGGATGGATGGATGGATGGATGGTTGGATGGATGGATGGATGGATGGATGGATGGATGGATGGATGGATGGATGGATGGATGGATGGATGGATAGATGGATGGATGGATGGATGGACGGATGGATGAATAGATGGGTGGATGGATGGATGGATGAATGGATGGATGGTTGGATGGATGAATGGATGGTCGGATGGATGGATGAATGGATGGATGGATGGATGGATGGATGGATGGATGGTTGGATGGACGGACGGATGGTTGGATGGATGGATATTCACGTGTGCCTGTTTTTTATTGCCCGAAATGTGAAATTACATTTTCAATGCCATGAGATACTTGGACTGTGTGTAATATCATACAGGTGACGAAAATATCCCACCGGACTCTCCCCAAGCTGGTGAGGTTTCGTTGGATGCAATACCATCGCCACCTTCACCGCCCATCAGCCTGCTGGAGGCTTCGTTGGATGGAATCCTACCTCCACCTTCACTTCCCATCAGTCTTCCGGAGGCTTTAGTAGGAAGCAATAACGGTAATAATTACACTATTAACTTCGTGTCCAAGAACTTTAGAATTTTTATATTTTGAATACCGTAGGACCTCGCACTGTCTCTTATTCCAGTTATTTTAACAGAATATAACAGAATAAGACTGAGTATAATTTTCAATATATTAATTTTGTACAGTGTCAAAAAGTCGAAAAAAAAATCTTCGCAAAAAGCGGAGACGACAAATGAAGGCGCAGGTCCGTGACTGCGGAGTACAACCCTATGGGCATAAGAGACGAGCGAAAAAGAGGAAGAAGAACACAGAAGGTAACAATACATGTTTGTCGAAGGTGCAAAATAGAGTGCCGTAATAATTTGATTCGTTAGATTTTGTCTTCTTAATCCTTTTACAGATTGTTTGTTCAACGCTAAAAGAGTATTTTTTTCTCTATAATCGATACATTTCATAATAATTTCATTTAGTGAGTTCAATTCATACCTAACAGTCCGCAGAATATATGTAAATGGCAAACTTAAATCTGTCACTTTTTGTCGGGGATAAATGGACTTGGCCAAACTCCGTTAGGTAAAATATTATATTTATATTGGATACCTGTGTCAATCTATTTTGCATCTTCCGTATTGTTACTACAGGCGTATGTTTTAAATGAAAATTGTTGATTATAATTTATTTGTTGGCCTTATCTAAAAAAGGAATACAGTAATAAAAATATAATAATAGAATAAATAAATAAAATACAGTCAACATTTGTACAGCAAATAAAAACAACCAAACCATAACGGCGAAATATTATTTAAAAAACTTCCTGATCTTTGTAAAAAAGAACGCATGGAAAACATTAAACCGTCAACAAATCAGACTAAAATACGACAAGTTTGTTTGGGTAATATTGTATTGAAATATTCGATTCGAACTTTTGCTGTTATTTTGAGCGGACAGCTTGTTATCCTCCAAATGCAATGATAAAATCATTGTCCGAGATTTGAAAAACTAAAAAATATGAACCGTCATGTAAATTGCCACATCTTATTAAAGTTTGCAAAGTATTCGAATAATTGTCCTATTAACAAATACAAATTGCATCAAACATGAAAGGCCCATTTCTCTACTTGTGTGCAACATTTTTAATCGACACCTCAAGTTTCATGGGCGCTATAAAGATTAAAAAATACAGCAACCTTTGATTAGCCAACCCGATTTTGAGTGTGTCGTATGCATGCGTTATGCAGCCGAGAGCACGTGTTCACCAAGCTTTTAGCTTAGTGAATCGTGTGCTTTTGCCCACACTTTTCGAGGTGTGGATGCGGACGACATCGTTCAATAGATGGGTTTTAAGGTCGTCGCTTACTTATCAACCCGGCACCCGACCAGCACCGCCTCGCCTCGAACGGTTGTCATTTCTAAGATGGGCTTTCCATACATATGCACTCACTTGTCACCTCTTGCGAGCAAGGCGATCGAGTGATGCTACGAAGGTGACAAGTGAGTGCATATGTATGAAAAGTCCATATAAGAAATGACAACCGCTCGAGGCGAAGCGGTGCTGGTCGGGTGCTGGGTTGATACGGGAGCGACCACCTCTAATCTGAGTTACGTATATTTTTTTGTTCATGATGTGATAGTAAGCGAAAATTTCAGAAATAAATATTTGACAGCGGAATGAAACTACAAGTAAAAATACAGCGACTTTTGATTAGCCAATCTTAATTTCAATGATTCGTATGCATGCATTATGCAGCCGAGAGCACGTGTTCACCAAGCTTTTAGCTTAGTGAATTGTGTACTTTTGCCCACACTTTTCGAGGTGTGGATGCGGACGACATTGTTCGACATTATAGATGGGTTTTAATCTGAGTCACGTATACTCTTCGTTCATGATGCGATAGTGAGCTAAAATTTCAGTAATACATTTTTGACAGCGGAATGAAACTACAAGTAAAAATACAGCGACTTTTGATTAGCCAATCTGATTTTGAGTGATTCGAATGCATGCATTATGCAGCCGAGAGCACGTGTTCACAGAGCTTTTAGCTTAGTGAATTGTGTGCTTTTGCCCACACTTTTCGAAGTGTGGATGCGGACGACATTATTCGACATTATAGATGGGTTTTAATCTGGGTCACGTATATTCTTCGTTCATGATGCGATAGTAGGCCAAAATTTCAGGAATAAATATTTGCCAACGGAAGGAAACCACAAGTAAAAATACAGCGCCTTTTGATTAGCCAATCCGATTTTGAGTGATTCGTATGCATGCATTATGTAGCCGAGAGCACGTGTTCACCCGAGCTTTTAGCCTAGTTGAATTGTGTGCTTTTGCCCACGCTTTTCGAGGTGTGGATGTGGACGACATCATTCAAATGAAGGTTAATAATCTTCAACTGCGCACTTCGTTTCTGGCTGTTCTGGCTAATAATTGGATTAACTGCACGAATATAAATTGTAAAGCTCAAAAGAACGGCAACCCCAGGACATTGTCTTACAAGATTAGTTAAGACGGACATCATTTATAATACAGCCGATTAAGGGCCAAAATACCACAATGAATTACCCGATGTTTGGTATTGATTATTCTCTTTACTTTCTTGTTTCGAGGTCGCTGAGTGCAGTAGGGAGAGGAGAAGAAATGGAGCAAAAACTATAGAAGATATACGGGTAGATCATACTGTGACCTATCGCAATTTTTTCTACATTTCAGCCTGCTATGTATGCCACTCTTTCCCAGTTGCCGTCTCTTCTGCACCCTCATTAAGCCTGTTCAAAACCCTGTTTTTCGACCACTTATTCTGGTCTGAAGAAGACGCTGATTAGGTAGTTCGTTGAGCATAATTCCTTGGTTATATATATATATATATATATATATATATATATATATATATATATATATATATATATTATGTTAATGAATTTAGCTAAACCAACAAGGGGAGGCTGTCAGATTCAAACAGACTCATACTGCATGTAATAAAAGCTGATGGCCAGAGGTGTTATGTGGCAAAGCAGTAAGACGCCCTTCTTCGCCGTTGTGGAGAAAGTTGGCATTGAAATATTCCGTTGCGTTCGAATACTTTCTACGTAAAGAAAATTTCAAGGAACTGTGACGCAGCCAGCAAGCTCTCTGCCTCAAAAGCCCGGCGTCCCCAGCTCGAATCTAGATGCTGGCAACTTTTTATTGAATTTAATTTTTTGTTCGAATGTGTATACGGATAATTCCCGACAATCAGTTACAACAATTGGGCATATAATAATTTTAAAAAATGCCAGTTGTTGTAGAAAAACCAACGCTTTCGAACTTTATTATGTTGTTCGCAAACAAAGTTATATTTAAAAAATGGAAATACTTGCTGCGACAGGTGTAAAATACAAATATCGTTACGCAACCGCTCCAGTTGAAGAACAAATGTTTCTGTCCGCACGAGGGGACGGGAGGGTCGAAACGAGACACCGTATACCAGCGTAGTTGCCTGCTAACTTCGAAAGAAGGTAGATGCGGTTCCTAGCACAACTTGTAACTGCGTCGAAAATCAGTGTGTACATGAGAGTTTTGTTTTACCCGGTTAAAAAAAACGAAAAAAAGGAGGTGGAAAAATCCGAGCCCTTCGCATGACAGTGATGTGATCGAAAAAGATTCGATACACAGCGAAGTGTCCAAACAACAATTGAGAGATGCGTTGGTGTATTTTGGAAGCCTCCTCTGTAATAATAATTTCATCGTAGCAGAACCGTCTCCATCAATCAACGAAAAAGCCATGGTAATAGGGAAATAAATGTTCCAGAATACGTTGCAAATGCTCGCCGGAAAAACCCTTGTTCTTGATGAAGAACTGATAGGCATTCATGAAATCGACGACAGTGGTGCCTGCGAAGACGTTGAAACGAGACTCATCGCTAACGCATCATCAGACGAATACGAACCGGACGAGAAAAAAAAGAAGAGTTTGACTACATTCTCCTGGATTACAAAATTAGAACTGTCGCTCTGGCCGAAGAACATGCAGGCTAGAGTCTAAAAAATCTATAAAAAGGGGTGCTCTTGTTTAAAAAATGTGCGCTATTTATCCAGGTGGGAAGAGGAAATTAAAAGTAACGGTAGCAAATTTGATAAACATTGCACCGTCGATCCAGGGACACATAATCGCGTCGTAGAAGCTCGACAAAACTTTCAGCAAATTACGACCAGAAACTTGCAGCAATGGGCTTTGGGCGCTGCAAGTCAGTTCCCAGATTTCGAATTCAAAGCTTCAAAAACGTGAGCGACCGAATTTAAAAAGAAACATCGGATTCGGCAACGGAAAATCCCAAAATGTGTTTCCCCGAAAGAGACGGCTACCCTACACGAAACTTTGGCCAGAGCGGGCGTAGTTCGGATCCAGACTCGCGTCTGGATCGCGGCTGGATCGCGTCTGGATCCACGTTGATACCCAACTTCGACAAAGATTTCATAATTAATACAGATCAAATAGGTACGTGGGGAGCTGTTTACAAATTTCATATGACATGACATAAGATGATAATATGATATATCATATATAGCACAGATTTTTTCCGAAAATACTGCCACAGTAGTAACGGTATTTTTATATTTTGTTTCCCAGGGTGCCAGACCAGTCCACGTTTAACAGGACTCTCGCCAAAGAAGGGTCAAAATGGGTCCTAGTAAAGCGAAAAGACATGAACAAGATGACACATTCGTATACGGCACAATATTCTCTCACCATGTCTGGACGAGTCTTGCCTCTTGTTTTCATATGCCTCTAAGAATCTACAGATACGTTCGCACCCAGAGTACAGAAGACTCTCAACGAGTACGCCAAGAAGTATACCAACGTTGATATTACATCCTCCAAATCCGGTGAACTCACGAGTTTGTACGAGGTTTTCTTACGCGATACGTTAAAACCATACGTATAAGGCGAAAAATGTCTCCTTCTAATTGACTCTTGGGGTGGACAAACGAACCCGGAGTTGTGAGATGAGATGTTTCCGGACGATAAAAAGTTACCCATGTGCACCATGAAGGTAATTCCTCCAAAGTGCACTCTTCTCGTCCAACCGTGCGACATGTACTTTTACCGGCAGGTAAATAATCTGATCAAGCGCCTTCAAAATTGTGCTTATTTAATCGAGTAAGAGCGTGAGATTCTATTCCAGAGAAAATCAAATCGATCGTCCACCACCAGTTGTCTTCTCCGATTTTTTCCTATATGAGCGATACGCGTGGTTTTTTATCACGCCTGACGGACGCGGACGATACAACAATTTTTTTAAATGTAAATCAGGTGTGTTTCCCAACGATAATTTAACAAACAATTGTTCTTGTAAAAACGCATCGTTTATCCGATGTGCTAGATGGCGTGCTATTTTTTGCTTTCCATGTTTTTATGATAACTATCAATCGGGTGCGTGCGACACGCTGGCTACTTCATCTCACTCATTGTAAAAAATCTGCAAGTATATGAGGAACTTTTAAATAAATTGTACCCACTTGAATGTTAATTGTGATATTGTGTTTTATTTCTAGTGTTGTTTGCATGAAACAACTATAAAATATAACTTTGTTTACGAATAACATAATGAAGTTCTAAAACGTCGGGCTTTTCACAAAAAACGGCATTTAAAAAACTTATTATATTCATAATGGTTGAAACTGATTGCCGGGAATTATCTGTATAAACGTTTGAATACATTTTTGTAAAGTTGCCAGCAGCAAGGTTCGAACCCAGGACGACGGGCTATGAAGCAGAGAGCTTGGTCGCTGCGGCACGAGCACTTAAACATTTTCTTCACGTAGAAAGTATTTGATCCCAACGGAATATTTCAATGCCGATTTTCTCGACAACGACGAAGAAGCGCATCTCGCTGCATTTCCACATAACACCTCTGGCTATGATCTTTTCTTACACGCAGTATGAATCGAATCTGAATTTGGCAATTTACGGCCTCCCGTTGTTAATTTAACTAAATTGATTAACATGATATATATATATATATATATATATATATATATATATATATATACACACACACACACACATACATACAGGGTGTATCTTAACTACTAGTTTCCCGTTGGTGAGCATATAGGGTATACTTTCCAAGCAAAACGCTTTTTTTGTAAAAATGTCGTGCGACAATAATTGGCTGAGATATTCACGAGTAAAGTCCAACGGTGAGTAAACCATGGTACCAGTAGTTTCGGCGTCCAAGCGAGAGTAGACGCGGGCTCGAATCCACGTTCGCGCAAGTGAATTCAAATCCATTGATTTTTGTTAAATTAAAATTGAAATTGAAAGTTGAAACTTTCAATATCGAATGTTCAAATTTTAATTTTGAACCTTATCTGGTCGCCCAAATAAAGTATTAAGTAATAAATAAAAAGTGTTAGAAATATTGTCCATTGCTTACTCGAAAGATCTAAAGATTAAAAGATCTTTTGAGTAAGCAATGTACAACATTGTTTAACATTTTTTATTTATTAATTAATATCTTATTTGGGTGACGAGATAACATTACAAACTCAAATTTCAAAATTCCAAATTGAACGTTCAAATCCACTTGCTGGAATGTAGATTTCAATCCGCGCCCATGCTCGCTTGGACGCCAAAATTACTGTGCCATTATTTACTCACCGTTGGACTTTACTCGTAAATATTTCGGCCAATTTTTATCGCACAACATTTATAAAAAAAACCGTTTTGCTTGGAAAGGTACACTCTAAATGCTCACCAACGGAAAACTAGTAGTTAAGATACACCCTGTATATATATAACTCAGGATTTATGCTCAACGAACTACCTAATCAGCATATTCTTCAGACCATAATAAGTGGTCGAAAAGCTGGGTTTTGAACAGGCTCAATGAGGGAGCAGATAAAAAGGCAACTGGGCGAGAGTGCCATAGATAGCAGGCTGAAATGCAGAAAGAATTGCGATAGGTCACATTACGTTGTGCCCGTATGTGAAATACCTGTGCAGTAAATCTGAATGACTTTGGCGTCGCGTCATTTACACTCCTGAATAAATCGCAAATATAGTCCGAAACGCGATCATGGAGAATTCTTTGCACAAGAATTTCTTGAAAATATAAGCGTCGATTTTTTACGGATAACTAAAGCCAATACATGTGTTTATCGACCTCTGTAATTTTACGTCGAGCTCATCAGTCAGATTATGATGAATTAGGCAACAATATTCCAAGAATATCAGAGTGGTGATAAGCTTGATGCTCAACTCATTGGCCCGTAAATTACGGTGGAATTTGAGCTTGTGTAGGGTCGAGTCGAGAGGGAGAGCGGGAAGGAGAGACAAAGAAAGAGAGAGAAGGAGGGGAGGGGTGAGAAAGCATGTTTGTTAACGTGATAACTCTATTCCACCGTTTGACAAAAGATGGCCACACCAGAAGGTTATGGTCTGAATTGCCACATGTAAAACGTCATATCGTAAGGTTGGACATCTGGTAAGACCATAACCTTGATGTATTAACGATTTTGTATCAGCATCGCATCATTTTTTTCGTGCGAAAATGTCGAGTTTTGAGTCGAATGAGCGTCATTTGCAGGAACTCTTGCATTTGGCACGAATCTCTCTCCAATAATGCTTCCAATTCCGCGTCTTCGTACACTTCATTCCCGCAAATGACGCTTGTTCGGCCCAAAACTCGACATTTTCGAACGAAAAAATTATGTGATGCTGCTACAAAATCGCTAATATTTCAGGGTTGCTAGATGTCCAACC
This sequence comes from Ophion slaviceki, assembly GCA_944452715.1. Taxonomy (NCBI): domain Eukaryota; kingdom Metazoa; phylum Arthropoda; class Insecta; order Hymenoptera; family Ichneumonidae; genus Ophion; species Ophion slaviceki. The sequence continues at coordinate 20,052,133 of OX101784.1, read as the reverse complement.
TTACGATATGACGTTTTACATCTGACAATTTCAACCATAACCTCCTGGTGGGGCCATCTTTTGTTAAACGGCGGATACTCATTTGTACTCCCAATATAACGTTGTCGGGCCGGGGTTGAAACTCCGAACTTTGAATGACCCGAAGGCTCAAACTTCCGAATTTATTAGAAAATACGCAATACTTCTGGAACTGTATAAATTCAAAAATTCTGTAAATAGAATTATCATATGACCGAAAACAATAGTTCACTAAGGAATTAAAGGACAATAATCATGGAACCGACTGATAAAGCGTCTAGATGAAAACAGCACATAAAACGAGTATCAACTTCTCATAATTAGAGTCCATAGTTCCGAAAAATTGTAGTGTTAGAAATTCGAGTTCCTGAATGGCCAAGGTTTGTACAGGGAAAAGTTCCAAAAATAGCCAAACTGAAGCTAAGGAGATGGAGAATATTATCGAGATGGGATATATGAATACGAGATACAAAATATAAAAATAAGGCAATAAGGGCCTAAGGCCTTTTATTTCCTTAGAGATATAAGAGACTTTGGCCGATAAGAGATGCGGAAAAAAGTGGAAAATGTACTGAGGCTGCTTTTTTTATTTTCGGAGTGAGAATTTTGTACATCTTGTAAATGCAGCGTATGTCGAGAAAAAGTTTTAAGATGAGCAATCAAGAACCGCGTACGAACAAAACAAGTATCATCAATCGACCCTTATCGATAGCTTCTCTCATGTAGTCACTAATATTGAGTGGAGGAGACTGAGAGAGACAGAGAGAACGACAAAGAGGGGAGGGGTGGGAAAGGATGAAATGATGCTGCATTTACAATATAAAAAATCTAACGATACCAATTCGACATGAAACGTAGGGTATTTGAACGTGCAATTTTGTCCATTAACAGGTTTAACGAATAGAATTATCTTTGATGAATAACAAATCTTTGTTTCGCTGATATTGTTGGATTTCCTTACACTGTAGTTATGTTGTTATGTTGACGTATATAAATGTTTATGTTTACGAACTATCTACAACATACGCTAATGATTTTTTTCTTTCACAGTACCAAAATGTATCATGTGTTTGGACAACGTCGTGACCCACGGATTCGTCCCATGTGGTCATAACTGCAGTTGTTTGCGATGTGCAACAATCCTCGGTGAAGAGGAAATTAGGAGATGCCCCAAATGTAGGGCGGATTTCACGCTATGTATAGCGATATATAATGAACCCGTATAGGGTGGAGCTGTTTTTTGCATAATAAAAAGAAGATTACAAAATTCGTGATCCTGATTATTTATAAACCTTTCCATACAATTTTAATGGTATTTATGAGGATGTGGCAGGAGACTCAAGGAGACTCGGTAGAGTCTCGAGACAATACGTTTATTATAAGTGATTTTCGTTAACGGTATTAAGAAAAACCTTAATAAAATTAATGAATTTACGTGGCCATTAATTCTTATATATATATATGCGGCTATAATATTATCCTTGGTATGTACCATCCTTTGTGTATATAGTTCCATCCGCTTTTTTGCGCAACACTTTGTTATAATAAAGAAACTCAGTTGTACAAAAAAAAAAAAGAAATATATTGGACATGTATTCTTAATTTTTAGCAACGGAGCAACATAGCAACGGAAAAAAGATTGAAAAATAGCTTTTTTTATGGCTGTGACGCGCTGCGCTACAAAATTCACAATTTTGTACTGCGCGACGCTTTGTCTACGACAAAATGATTAATTCTCTATGCTGCCATTAGTAATGCTGTTTCGCGCTCCACTGCCAAATCAATCCTTAATTATAAATAATAAATTCGTCGAATATAATGCTTCGAGCCTATGGGGGTATGCGGAATGGGAGAAATAACCGTTTTTTTAAAGGATACAATGTAGGTATTGCAAGATGGCGTCAGGAGTCGATAGAACAACTGCAAACTATATACGGAGAAGAGAGCTGGAAATGTCTACTATAAAGTACATGATAACGGTAAGAGCGTTAGGGGGGGGGGGGGGGTAAAGTTAATTCGGCGAAAAAAAGGCATGTTTTTAAGATTTTTTTGTTGGCGTAACGAATAGTGTTCGTTTATTGAAAAATTTACATATAATAAAGTAACATTTGAACAACATTCTCCTAAATTTTCATTGCAAAATATTCAAAATTGAGCGAGTGAAAATTAAACCCCGGAGGCGCCTCGAAAAAAAGTTAGTTTGCGGTGTGCACCATAACTCGCAACAGAATCATCTGAAACAAAAAAATCAAAATGCATTTGTTAAAGGAGATGTTTCTCGAGGTAATGACGGGAGGATTTTTTTCGATTTTTCGATTTTTCGTAGCACTTGGGAGCCAAAAACCCGATTTTCGCTAAAAAAATCGGCTAATTTGTTGTTGAAAAATTAGTAATTATTAAAAAAAGCAAAAAAGCTCTCAACAAAACCTAGTGAATTATGTGAAGAAGTACTGTGCAAAATTTCAAAGCGATTGGTCCAGTAGATTTTGAGTTATCGTGCACACGGACTTCAAATATGACAAGTCTCAGAAAAACGGTTTGAAAAACGCAGAAGAGTTTGGTCGCTTAGCGCTCATTGCACATAAGTTTGAGAACACTTCTCGATTACATAAAAATCTGAGAAAATTCATGCATATAAAAGGTACTCAAAAGATTAATTTTGCATAATAATAATTCCAAAATGTTATTAACAAAATGGTGAAAAAAAAATTGGTCAACAAATTTCCCCGCAACCCAATTTTGTTTCGTGATTCGTTCATTTTTCTGAAAACGTATGAATTTTTTCAGATTTTTCAATTATCTTTGAATTTTTAGAAATTCAAAATAAAACTCGATAATGTTCTTATACTCACTCAAAGTCGTCCATGCCAGGTCCGTAGAGCAAAAGGCTTCCATCAAGATGATCGAGAGCATCTTTTTGCGTTTGTCTACGCAAAAATCTTTTCTTCTTTACAGCGGTCAACTGATGTATAGACTAATGTGTATACTAATATACACCGGAACAGGCCCGTTTATCAAGAAATTTATTCGGGGTCGAAAAATACACTAGCGCGCCGCGCAGCTGCCGCCCAGGTATAAAACCCGGCATGGAGCAATAGACGCTCAAATACTCATAACTTCGGCAATTTTACTCCGATCGACTTGAAATTTTAACACAATATTCTTGATATATTATGCATTCATTTAAAAAATTTTTAAAAATGAAAAAAAAAATTAATACTTTACCCCGCCCTTAAGAGACATAAGAGAGGTGCTAAGGATAGAGGTGGATAAAAGAGTCGAGATTGCCAAAAATCTTCTATTGGAAGAAATAAGGGCGATGTCAAACGGAATCCCCTGTCAAAAACTTGGAAAAAATTTCGGGCAAATTTAAAGGATTGGGGACTACAAGAGATAATAACAATAATAAGGAAAGTAAGTGGGTATAATATATGAAAGGATAAAAGATGGATTGGATCACTTGAAAAAGAGAATTTTTCGGAAAGGAAGAGGAAATTATCATCGACGAAAAATACAAACACATTGAGGAAAATGAAAAAAGGCCATGGAAGTATTGGTCGGTACAGGGAGTAAAGGGTAGGTATAAAGAAAGGTGGGCGAAATCAACATGCGGAAATATAGAAGGGCGGTAAAGAAGGGGAAAAGGATTGGTGGTGCAGGAAAAGAGAACGTGACGCTGAATAACCTGCTAGTATGCAAAAACGGTTGCGTACGAGTAACGAAGAAATCAAGAAAAAAAGCAAAGGAGTTTGCAAGGAGTAGATAATTTTATGATGAAGGGAGGAATTATAAATACTTTGGGTAGAAAGATAAAAAAAATGCTGCGACGGTTCAAAACTCCGAATGTTGATGGTCCGAAACAGAACGTTCAAAAGTGTAGCCGAGCGCGGCTAGATGGCAGCACCACTACCATCCTAACGCATGGTGACGGGGTTCAGATTTTCGAACTTTTGATCCTTCGGGTAACATTCTTTCGGAGTTTTGATCTTTCGGGGTAGTATTCTTTCGGAGTTTTGATCTTTCGTGGTAGAATGTTTTCGGAGTGTTATCGTCCGTTACATTTTATTGTGAATATATACTGTAAGGATGTTTAGCTATCCATGATTTTTATTGATATTCTTATTTTCGGAACTTTTCCCAGTACAAACCTTGGCCGTTCAGGAACCCGAAGTTCTAATACTGCAGTTTTTCGGAATTATGAACTTTCTAAACATGAGAAGTTGATACTTGTTTTATGCGCCGTGTTTTCAGGTCGACGCTTTGTCAGTCGGTCCCATGGTCATTTTCATTTAATTCCTTACTGTACTATTATTTTCGGTTATATGATAATTCTGTATACAAAATTTTGGAATTATAAATTTCTAGAAATATTGAGTAGTAGCTGATAAATTCGGAATTTTGAGCCGTCTGGTCATTCAAACTTCGGAATTTCAACCCCGCCCCGTCTCAGCAATTGCTTTGTCTATTGTACTCGAATAATTATTTTTGAATAATAACGAAATCGAAATCCAAAATGACCTCGAAAAGCAAGCATTACACCCCGCTTGAACGGAAATTATTGCTGAATTTTATAAGTGAACAGAAAGACATCATAGAAGCCAAGAAAAGTGATGCATCAACGCTAAAAATGAAAAAAGTCGCGTGGGAGAAAATTACAGAAAAATACAACAATTCGAAAGAAGTTGTACACACGGTAAGTGAAATAATCTTTTACTTCATGAATGTTTTATTTTTAAGTCACGACGAACGCAACAAATTTCCTAATTATACTTGAGTTCGAATTTCCTCAGAGAACAATGGACCAATTGAAAAAAATGTGGATCAATCTCAAGCACATCCAACGAGATGCCTTGACTAAAGAGAAGCAGGCTTGTATGGCAACTGGAGGTGGTCCGCCATTGCCTCCTGCTGAACTCGACCCAGAAGTAGGCATGATCGTTCCTCATTTAATGGATGTGGCACCGACAAATTTTTCATCAAATATAGTCGTTGAAGATGAAGAGGGTAATTAAGCTTTTTACTCATCCTACATTACTCCTAACTAGATATAATAGATGGTAACAAATGAATAGATCAACGATGTTTCACAATGTTTCCCTAATTAGTTATATAATTTAAATCCACTAATAAAGACGTACAATTTATAAATTATAAAGACATGATATCTGGAAAAGTAACCAAAATGCGATGTATAATATAGTATATATAAAAAGTGCATGGTGTTTTTTAGTTGCAGATTACTTGATCAAAGTTATGAAGCAGCGAAATGATGGAAGTGTAACCGATGAAGAGTATTTAGATGAAGCTTTATTGATGGAAACTCAAGACGATTGCGAAGGCGAGGACGTGCACGCATCTGGATGTTCAAGTGAAATCAATCAAGGTAAAATAAATAAGTGAAATGATTCACTAGTTACGAATGTTAGTACAAAAGTGCAATCATTTTATAATTACATATAAATGGATAATTTGTATTATTCCAGTAATCCCTGCGCACCGTCGAGAGAAGTACGGAGCGGATATTAAACAACATCCAAGAAAGAAGTCTGTGTCTATCGCGTCATCTGCCAACAGAAAAATATCACGAGAGGCCGAAAAACTGCATAGGATTGCGGCGCTCTGTCAGCAAGACCAACTCTTGTTTCAGATAAAACGAAATCATGAAATGAAGGTTGCAAAAATGACAGAACGTCATTTAAGCAGGATACATGAATTGCAAATCGAAAAATATGAATTCGAATTGAGAAAAGCCAAAGCTGAAACCGAACTAGCAGAATTTTTACTTGCCAAAGAAAAAAACGATGTATAGGTTTTGTTTTATCGGGTTTAAGGACAATTCAATTAAGTGTTACTAATAAGTTATTTTATCAATTATAATTCAACTGTAGTAAAGATTTGTTTAGGTTCGTGACTAATGTATAGATATTAATAATATAACCAAAGCATCTACGATATCCTTAATACTTTCGTTGATTTTATTGGGAACTTTATAAAAGTTTGTTACAATATTATAATTTATTCTGATATACGGTTATAAAATATATATATATATATATATATATATATATATATATATATATATATATATATATATATATACATCAGAACAATATATGTTTTCACACATTATTGGATTGCGTCATAATACCGGATGCAATAACATAATTCATAGCCCAGACAAAATATATTTATTAATTTTGCAATCGTCTGCAAATTATACATTCTTGAAGTTAAAAAAATCTATTATACTTGGCATCGCGTAACGCTCGCGAAGAGCGCGAGTGCGAGAAAGAGCGCTGAGAAGCAGAAACTGATTTTTCTTCCTGACGCTTCGTATAACGAGAATAATACCATTTAAATCATGCTCTCTAATGGAAGAATTTACCGATCGAACGACTGATCTACACGTTTAACTTCTTTCTTTTATTGAAAGAGCCGCTCAGTAGTGTAACTATGCTGGTTCCCCCATGTAGGAATCTACCTTACCGACCGTCGGTAAAGTAGATTCCCGCTAGTCCCGAGAAATCTACCTTACCGACGGCAGATTCTGACCCAAACATGGTTCCTGTGGGAATCTACCTTACCGACGGTATATACCGACAGGAAATCCCCTTTTGGCGGGAAATTCAAAAGACCGCGGGAACTTCAAGACTTTTTTGGCGGGAAATTTAAAAGACCGCGGGAAACGACTTTTTGACGGGAAATTTAAAATACCTTTTGGGGGGGAATTCAAGACTTTTTTGGCGGGAAATTCAAACGACTTTTTGGCGGGAAATTCAAAAGACTTTGAGCGGGAAATTTAAACGACCGCGGGAAATTCAAACGACTTTTTGACGGGAAATTCAAAAGACCTTTTGGGGGGGGGGAAATTCAAACGACCGCGGGAAATTCAAACGACTTTTTGGCGGGAAATTCAAAAGACCGCGGTAAATTCAAAAGACCGCCGTAAATTCAAAAGACCGCGGGAAATTCAAAAGACCGCGGGAAATTCAAAAGACCGCGGGAAATTCAAACGATCGCGGGAAGTTGAAAATACGTTTTGGCGGGAAATTCAAAAGACCCTTCGGCGGTAAACTCAAAGCGGATACTTTTCGGCGGGAAGTTCGAAGAAGAACGTCTTGGGGGGGGGGGGGGCGGGAAATTGAAAAGACCGCGCGCGAAAGTTTCAAAGACCTTTCGGCGGCGGCGGCAAATTCAAAAGACCTTTCGGCGTGGAAATTCAAAGCGGAGACCTTTCAGCGGGAAGTTCAGAAGACCGCGTGCGCGCGCGGTCCGTGATACCGGCGATCAGGATACTCGACGATCAGGATACTCGATGATCAGGATACTCGACGATCGGGATACTCGACGATCGGGATACTCGACGGTCAGGATACTCGACGATCGGAATTGTTGTCGGACATTCGGTTGAGATGTTTTTTTTTTTTTATTAAGAGTTCAAGATACATTGTTTACATTCTCTTTTGAGTGGCAAACTTTTGTCGACGTGTTCGCGGCATCGTTGACACTCGCTGACTTCGGGGTCATTTTTGAGGGATTCGGGTAATTTATCCCAGGCGAGATCGACGCTGTGTGCAGCGAAGGTGACGATGAATTCCTTGGGTAGCTGGGCGATGTCGATGGGTTCCATGGCAGAGAGGGAACCGACTCGATGAAACAGTCTGAGCGATCGTCCAACGGACGGGAGGCTCTCTCGAAGAAACTTCCTCAACAGCAGGACATTCCGAAGTGCGCAATTGGGTGAATCGTGGTAAGGGCAGGATGCCGTCCCTTTGTTGGCCCTCCTCAGCGAGGGACACGCCACGACATCTCGTGCATCGAATCCAAAGCATTCGAGCCACTGCTGCTTCTGCTGTCCCTTCACGTAGATGGCGCCGGCGTTGTGCAGAACCGATCGGAGCACGTTCTCCACCTCGCAGTAGGGTACTTCTCCCGTGCTCCAGCCGAGATGATGATAGTTGCGTTCGAGCCAGGAATTTATGCTTTTGTACCTGGCTGGGAGATCGTACCATGGGATCGGTGGTTTGAAGAGGAAAATCAGCGGCTGCGCGTCCGCATTGAGCGGAGCCACCGCCAGTTCTTTGAGTACAAACTCGTCCCGCTGGAAGCCCTGTGTATCCACCACGTACTCCATTGCGATTAATGACGACGAACGCTCGAGCGTCATTTATAGGCGGATTCTCCATCCCCTCCACTCTAGAGGCGTTTCCTCACATCCCCACTTATGGGATTGTAGTCGACGATGCGATCGTGCAAGATCAGGCAGTAGGCTGTAGTTCCCGCGGGAAAATTGGATTGAGCCTCTAGTTCGATACGAACGTCAACCGGTGCCTGCTTGAGGGCGTCGTTCTGTTTCGAGCAGTCAATCACAATGAGTGGAGCATGCGCGATGAAGTCTGTCTTTGTCAGCATGGGTTCCGCCGGCTCCTTGGCGTAGTACGCAGTCTGGAAGCTGGCGTACATCTCGTACAACTGAGCGTACTGGTTGCGCGACACGTCGAGATTGAGGTTACCGTAAGGGTAGCACTGCGAATTGAGGAACAGTTTGACATTGGTTATTGCGCAGTGATCGAAGCGGCTAGCGTTTGCCGTTCGAACGCCTCGTCGATTCGTTTGCAAGGCGAGAATGACGAAGCGCGGTTTCTCCAGCTGATTCGACGTCTTGACCGTCCAAACGTGTTTCGTCGTGATTGGGAGCATGGGGTATTCGTACAATTCCCACATGCGAAAAGACACAGTGATGTCCTTATCAATGTGACTGAGCAAACGTATCTTGTGCTTAGTCGACAGCATCACGTAAGGCATCAGCCACTCTATTTTAGCGATCTCAATCTTGAATTCCTCGGTGGCGCCATTCTCGAGGGCTGTTTGAACAACTGCGTTCGTGTCGTTCCTCGATCGCGTGAGAATCAGCTCGTGCTTCGTGTTGATGACGATCTTGCGATAGTCCTCAGCGAAGCCGAGAATCATGGCGAGCGGTATGCATACGTCGAAGTATCCCCTGTCGTCCGTCAGTTGCTTCGGCTCTTCGAACCAGCCGGAGTTTTCAACGCTGAACATCTGACCGGGGCTCAGTGAAGCGTAGCCCTTCATGAGACTCGTCATACCAACGTTCTTGCTTCTGTCCACCTCTATGGCATTGATCTCGTAGCGAATTTCCTCAAACAGATGCAAGATGGCGTTGTTAACGAACTTTGTCGCCGTGACGGCATTTCCGTTCGTTTTGCTGAGTCTACCGCAGACGTGTAGGGAGCTTCGCGCCGGTAGAACGCACAGGTCCTGATGCTGAATGGATATGCGAATCTCATCGCTGTTGGCGAAACTCGATGAAGTATAGGGTTGATGCGCGTGAATCTCGTAATGCGTTACGGACTCGTCGAAAACGACGGGCGAGTGCACGTTCAAGGCCTCTTCCATTCCAGCAGCAAAATATCACGCAAGTTACTCTCTTCCACCACGACCACCAACGACAACTTTGAGTCCGAGGCTTCTCAGGAACTGAATGTTCCGACGTGTTAGCGTTTTCGACACTCGTCGACGACTGATGCTTGGGCGACATGGTAACGCGCTTTTATAGCCGACCTTGTTGTTGTTGTAGACGATACCCATGTCTACTTGGCTTCCTTGATGTGCAGTCTGATAGTGATGATTTCACCGCGAAAATTCACCAGTTCTCCGTCCTGATCGACTATGCGCAATTGCACGTGGTCAATGACTTTGACGGTGATCGGCAGGTAAATGACTTGCGAGGGAACTTCGATGATCTTATATCCTGGCGGTACTGCCGGGAAGAATTCGTGGATCGTGTGCGCTCTGTGCTCGTTGATGTACGCCCCGGACGTGATGTTGCACTCGACTCGCAGTGCGTTGACTCTGAGAATAGCTACCGGCAAGTCCGAGCTGTGAGTTGTATCGGGTGACAGCTCGCGCGCAGCAAAACCCAACAGGTTAGCGATGGAGTCCGCCGGTCGAAAATCCACGTTTCGGTTGCACTTGAGCAAGCTACGCAGCGTGTTGTTGTTGGGCTTGAGGTTGAGGGAGATGCCTTTTCGCCCAAGCACATCCTGCAAGTACTTCTCGATATCTTCGATCTCGTAACTTCCCGTCGGCAACGCAATCACCTCACCACCCGCGTAAAACTTGTTTTTACCGGTATCAATGTTGGGCACGGAATTGAACGAGAGGAATTCCACTAGGCCGAGAACGTAGTTCTTGCTGGGTGAGAGTTCGATCGGCGGAAAGTACTGCGCCTCCAGCAGAGACGACCTTCCCGACAGGCTGAGGGTCAATGACTCTTCCATGCTGATGCGCGACTGACGCCGCGTGAACTCTCACAGCTGCTTATATAAGAATTTCAGACAAAGATGGCCGCACTCGTACGTGTCGAAATCCTGATATCTCGCGTGATTGTACTTGACCTCGGCGACTCCGAGGTACTTCAGGAGTTCTCGAGGTGGTGGTAGATCGCCGAAACTGTCAAAGTAGACGACGTTGTTGCCGTGCTTCCGATAGGCCACCCAGTGCGTGCCCGGTCCTTCCTTGTCGTCGAGATTTACGATAGCCGATTCGCGATAATGCGGTCCATTCTTCGGCAAATCGTTTCTCATGAATACACCGCGAAAGTGCGGAACGTTCTGCGCGTATTTCAGCAGGTCGGCGTCCGTTAGAGGGCGCTTGGGATAGTTGAACTTTTTGTTTTTGTTCGCCTCCACGTGTATACCAAATCCCTTCTTGTGTGGCTTGAGGTAGAGCCCCTTGCCGAGAGCGATAGCTTCCATCGTCTCGTTGTGTCGACGATTCTCTTGCAATTGACGCTCGGCGGCTTTAGCGGTATTCACAGCTTTTGCCACGCCCGCAGCGCCACCTACCAGCGCTCCCGTAGCACTCAAGCCGGCAAACAAGGGAATGAGGAACGGCAAAACTCCGCCCACTTTCTCCGGGATGGGCAGTACGCGTGGCACTAACACCTTCCTCCTTCCGCCAGCTTGCTTCACAGCTTCGCGAGCCTTCGTGAGCGCCGATCGAATGACTTCGCGAGAATTACTTCCGGTCGATCGCGAGGCGGCTCTCACTATTTTGGAAAGCGCGATGAGGGGCTTTCGCCTCTTCTTCTTCAGCCCCATACCGAGTTTCGACTTGGCTTTCATGGTGTTTGCCACGACGTAAGCGGCAAGTTTCTCGTCAATAGCGGCGTCTCTTGCAAACACCCGCTGCCAGGCCTTATCTGCCAAAACTCGGTCGGCCGAATTGCGCGCCGCGACGTTCTCACGGTTTTGCGAGTACGCGATATCGTGCTCCTTGCAGGCTGCGTCCAGAGGATTTACGCCGGGATCACCGCGAGCGACGCGTTCCGCTAGCTTCGTGCCTGGCCCGCAGTACTGATAGCCCGGTATGTGCAACTCGATTGGAAGCCTGTTGATGAGCTTGTTCAGAACACCTCGACCTGTGTGCATCACTACGCGATCAGTCATCGAATGAAGTCGAGGGGTATATAAGCGGGCTATTTATACCTTGACGGCTCAGTCATGGATTTCCGAGAGCAAGTGCACAAGCTACCGGTGATGAATTTCGATGCGCTCGTTGAGGGAGGAAAGCAGGACACGCGACACGGCGATCTGCTGCCTGCCAGTATTCGCGCAGTCTTCTGCGGTCCGTCAAACAGCGGCAAGACCAACGCCTTGCTAGCCCTCATCACGCATCCCAATGGTTTGAGATTCGAAAACGTCTACGTGTACTCCAAGTCACTGAATCAGCCAAAGTACAAACTGCTCGAGAAAGTGCTCGCACCGCTCGAGGGTATCGGATACTTTGCGTTCAGCGAACACGATCAGGTGGTATCACCCGCGGACGCTCGTCCCAATTCCATCGTCGTATTCGACGATATAGCCTGCGAGAAACAGGACAACGTCAGAGCCTTCTACTGCATGGGTCGACACAAGAACATCGATTGCTTCTACCTGTGTCAATCGTACGCTCAGATCCCCAAGCACCTGGTGCGTGACAACGTCAATCTGTTGGTCGTCTTTCGACAGGACGAGATGAACCTCCGACACATCTATGACGATCACGTGAACACGGACATGCCGTACGTACAGTTCAGAGACTTGTGCGCGACCTGCTGGAACGACTCCAGTCACGGATTTCTCGTAATCAACCGTGGAGGTGGACTCGATTGTGGCAGGTACAGAAAGGGCTTCGACCGCTTTGCCATAAATATATCGTGCGCGACGTGATCCCCGCAGTGCATTATGGATGGTCGAAGCGACAGTGTGACGGCTGAGTTCCGTCGCGAGAAACAGACGCTCAGCCAGATGGAGAAAATGAGGGATGCGATTAAGCGCAAGTACATGCTTCTCAAGGCGAACAAGCAAACGATGGAGAAAGCTCTGGACGAAACTTTCAAACCAATCGTCAAACCTCTCGAACGCCTCGTGAACGCCAGGCACATGTTGCCTAAGAAGGAGGAGGTGTCTCGTGATGATGATGATGATGAGATGGAAACG